>LPNX010876846.1:153309-168833 GCA_001517045.1 Pseudotsuga menziesii
TTAAAAAAAATAAATATGTTTTATTACTCGATATCATTCAATTTACTTTTCAAATATGATTTTCTAATATGAAAATAATGTTTTAAAAAATAAAAATCAATCAATCAATAAATAAACAAATAAATTAGTAAAATTTATAAGTGTTTTAAAGTTTGTAAAATGTTTATGTTGAAATTCGAAAAATATATTATATATCTAAATATATTTAAAGTTGATACCTATAATATTTATTTATTATTTTAATTCAAAACCTTATTTTAAAAAATGTATTTATAAAATAATATTCATAATTGATGTAATTTTGAAATGTTTTTTTTCTAACATTGATTTCTTTAAATAATCCCTCTAAAATCATAACAAATCAAAATTAAGATAAATGCTATTATATAAGAAAACAAATGGAAAAAAAAAACTCTTAGAAAAGAAAGAAAGTATTGATAATAAGCTACATAATAAAATAGTAATAGTAGTATAACTATATAGGATCTATTTAAAATCTGAGATAAAACACTGCAATCTTAATATCTTCACAGTTTTAAAATAGCATTTTAAATCTAACCTAAGAGTTGGTGTAGGGTTAAGAAGGGAGGTCAAAGTATCCTTGCAGTTAGATCCATTCTATGCATAATTAAATAAATCCATAATATTTAAATTTGGACTTAAATTATGTAAGGGCTTTTTGTTATAGATAAAGCTTTTATCAATATTTTGTTATTAATATTGTTTGTGTGGTAAATACTCTACATTTCTAAATCCAAATAATCATTAATATTCTCAATAGTTTATGTTTTAATTTATCATTTTAAGTGAAATCATTTATAAAAGAAAATATATTCATAATTAAAAGGTAAAATTATTATTGAAAAGATTTTAAATGTGGAAAAAATTTAAACTCTTAAAATGTTTAAATTAGTTTGAAAAAGCGATATTTCTATCATGTTTTAGTGAGAGTTTGAAAAACTTCGGGGAATAACTTGTTGATTGTTGTAAGCTCCGCGGGTTCTTATGTTTCGGAACTCCGAGCGGAAGCATTGTGGGCCCAACCTTTTGTTCGCAGGTTCGCTTGTTTGTGGTTTGAGATATTTGTTTTTTCCATTGTGTCGGGTCTTTGTAAAAGCCCGAGCATGAACTCCGAACAAGTCTGTTCGCTTGTTCACATTTAGGAGTTCGCGATTTGTTTTTTTTTGTTATTGTGCGTCGAGTGTTTGTAAAAGCGAGAACGTGAGCTCCGAGCAGCCTTCAATCCTCACAATTCTCGCTTGATAATACTTGGATCTATTTTATCATTTTAAGTGAAATCATTTATAAAAGAAAATATATTCATAATTAAAAAGTAAAATTATTATTGAAAACATTTTAAATGTGAAAAAAATTTAAACTCTTAAAATGTTTAAATTAGTTTGAAAAAACGATATTTCTATCATGTTTTAGTGAGAGTTTGACAAATGTCACCTCTGGTACAGATGACTCATTCGAAATTCGGATTTTTAGAAAAAGCAACTTGTCATCCAGTTTTCCCGAATAGCAAAAACAAGTGAGACTTTTGCGGCAAACTACATAAGATCTTTTCGGAAAAGAAAACCCAAATTATAAGTTCGGAATTTGGGAATCCGGGAACAAGTGGAACGGCAAAAAAAATAAATCATTTAACGAAACGCCAAACACCAAGAAGATAATTCGGAAAAATAAAGATAGTGAAAAATAAAAACTTTTCCGAAATGCGAAATGCCGAACAATGTTGCTGGATGACCAAAGGAATAATTCTTTTATTTTTCAAACCATTAAATTTAATACAAAATTTAGAAACTATTTTTGTCTCATAATATTTTCACAATGCATTTTCAAATTTGTGGGATAAATAATAGATTCATTGAAAACTTAAGAAAAATAAACTCGATAAACACCATCGCATATCACCAATACTATTGACGGTCCAAAATTAGAATTATATTATTTTATTGGTAAATAGGAACATTAGAAAAAAGAGTTTCCAATGATATGATTCAAGCCTAAAAGTTGTTGTTGCAAGTGGAATCACACTGATATGGACAGTGAATATACTTCTCAACACTTCTATTGAAAAACCAATCTCCAGATGTTTCTGCAATGGTCTGCACAGAGTGAAAAAAATGTGCATAAGTAATTCAATTTGAAGACTTAGTTGTATGAATAATTTTACTTTGAAAATAACTAATTTGAAACATTGTTTCAAAAGTAATAGAAGGAACGAACCTTTGAATTTAATTTTGGACCTACCCAACTTTTGAACTTGGTAACTATGAGTTTAAGCAAACCATATCTAGGTTTTGAACCAAAGGCTTCAGCAATATTCATCACAAAAGTTTTTAATAGTTTGCATCGGATGTTACAGTATTTGTCACCAAAGGCTTTTGATGTTTATGTGGTCCGATAAACCTTTAAGTGCACTTCTGTTGGATGCTATAATGTGTGTGCCTTACATTTGTGCATGATGGAATACATTTTTACTCTTTTTGACTCTACATTTGGGAAACTCTAATGTTCTTGTACATTGTATGATTTGATCCTCACTGTTTTTGCAGATTGTCATTGGTGGCAGAAATAAATACTTAATTAATGGTCACCTTGCACAGTCGTCACATGTCCAAAAACTTTTCCATTTTGTCCAGCTCAATATAAAAAATCCACATTTTCTCATTATGCAAGGGCATATTACTAAAGTTCTCAACATGAAGCCTCTCGAGATCTTGTCAATGCTTGAGGAGGCAGCACGGACAAGAATGTATGAAATGAAAAAGGAAGCTTCTCTGAAAACTCTTGAAAAGAAGCAGACCAAAGTGAATGAGATAGATAATGTGTTGGCTCAAGAGATTCTACCTTCTCTAGAGAAGTTGAGGAAAGAGCGGGCTCAGTATATGCAATGGGCCAATGGCAATGCTGAACTTGATCGACTTAAGAGGTTTTGTATTTCTTATGAATTTGTACAAGCAGAGAAATTGAAGGAGGATGCTATGGGTGGGGTTGAGAAAATGAAATCAAATATTCTAGAACTTAAGAGCAATATGAAACAATTGCAAATGGAAATAGATGAGAAGGAAAAATCAATTTCAGATTTAACTGCAGAAAAGGAAAATCAAATGGGTGGAGAAATAAAAGTTCTATCTGAAAAGGTAGACAAACTCTCTAATGTGCTTGTCAAAGAAACTTCTGCGCTCACTAATCAGAAAGCTGCCACAAAGGTAAAAGAAAAAATACTCCTTTTATCTTTGATTGATGATGGGCTCAATTTTCACATTCAGTCAGTTTGAACTCACCAAGAGGACCTTCTTTTTTTGTTATTATTATTCTTTTGAAAGGAACAAGTGAAAAAGATGTATTAGCTGCAAAGCACGCATATAAAACTAGAGATACTTATCCATAAAACTCCGACAATTTTTTTTTGGGTCTAATTATAGCACCTTTTCAAACTCACCACCTACTATAAAAGTCACCAGTCAACTATTGTATATTCTACTTATAGGATCCCAAATTGTTTGACTTTTATCCGTATTCAATGGTCATAAGTAATCATTTTGAGTATCTTTTAATTTGAGTACTGAATACTACCTTTCTATTTTTTATTTTTGAGAAAGTTACATTCTCTGATTCCTCCTATTTTCTTTACAAACTACTTGAGGGAAATATCTTCTCATCCGTTCAGGTTTATTCTATCTTTTGATTTTCTTGTTGATATGCTATACATGTTTTCTCTCTCTTCTTTCTTGTTAATTTGTTGCACGCTTATCTGCCCTTCTATTTGCTTAGATTTTGTCAGGCAGAGAATGATGCAATGTTGTCAATGTGTTTGTTTTTCTTCTTTTATATAGCTGCATAAAAATATTCAAGACATTGAAAACTCTATCAAAGAAAGAGATGCTGCTGTTCAAAGAGCTGATGATGGAGCAGCTGATCTAAAGAAGAAAGTGGAGGATCTTAAAAATAGCTTAGAAGATTATGAAAAGGAATACCAGGTATATAGTATATAAGAGAACTTTACCAGTAAGTGAGGTTGTTTATATGTTAAAATTTTAAATATCCATTTTTTATAGTGAAAAGTATTTAATGTTCATCTATTAGAAAAGAATCAATGTGCTTTTGTGTTGTTTTGCAACTCACCAGAACTAAGATTAAATATTGAATTCAACTCTTTACATTGTTATAAGAAATGTCTATGAGCACTCTTAGGAAGAAATATAGCGTTTCTATTAAAATTAGTGGAACTTCTCTATTAGCTGATTAAGCACTTTTTATTTAGCTTAGCGCCCAACGGAAATAGCTTTAGATTAAAATGTTAAACTCCATACGACTCTTCGACATGACCTAAAGTCCCAATGGAAAATCACAAAAAGTGCAAATTGTACCTTCCTTTTGATTTCCGCTTCCACACATTTGTCAACACGTGGGGCTCAACGGAATTTCGAAATATGGATCGGACTTTGGATCTGTCATTCCCTGCTATGATCTGGACCGTTTATTACTGGACTTTGCAACCTCCACTTTCATCCTGGTCGTTAATCCCTCATCTAATATGTGCCATGCATTGTCTGTTCATCGAACTCCGCTCTATTCCCAATCGTTGATTCAACTGTTACACATATATGCGAAGCTTACAAACCATACATGTGCACTAGGGCTTCTCCACTGAAATGATCATGATAATTAGATTATGATGCTCCATGGAATCGATGCTCCCCTCATGAGTCAAATGTATCATATCTACCTGATCTACGATAACAGAAAACTGATCGGAACATACACACTGAACAGAATGTTGCTGAGAATCAGGAAAACGTACATGTTCGGCTTTGTCCGTCTCCTGTGCCAAAATATCTTCCATTACAGCTTTCCATATCCTTTGTTCTCTCAAATGGAGTTTGGTACCTTGAAACAGTAGACAGAATGCATTAGAAGGTGGCAGCCTGATCCCAAATGTTGAAATGAGAATACCTTGAATTGAAGTTTATCTAGTTACCATAGCGTTCTGCCACATAGTACTCTTCAATTTTTGGTGGATGTTTCTCAATTCATCCTCGCTTCCCCACAGCAACATGCTCAGGCAAAGAATCATGTCAATAGATCACAATTATTACCATTGAATCTGGAGTTGAGGTGGAGGTCACATAATTGTTGATACGTGATAAAAGAAATTATGCAAAATATATTGATTTTCCATACAAGATTAATGTATAGTGGGATGTAGTAAATTAAAATATTTTTAGTGCTACTCTAAATTTATTTCAGAGATAAATATATTTTCATCCCACAGCATTTATGCGAGTAAATCATTAGGTTTTCAGTTGCTCCTTGTAGTAGGGTTACTAATTCAGTGGCTAATTTCAGAAAAGCTTCCATATTTTATTATTCTCCAGTGCATCATCCATTCTATCTTCCTTCCTCCATTTTACGTTGAGGGATGATATAGATGGCCCCTGACTGCATTTTTGGGCATTTGGCCACTTCATAACGGGATCAAAAAACTGGGTTTTACTAGGTTCTAAGGCACCCATCGACCTTTTAGGGATATTGTATCTTGAAGATTGATTTGGTTGCAAATTTTCTACACAATATTTGTTTTAAAGCCATGGTGGTCGATACCTAATTTCAATAATGAATGCATAACTATATAATTTATCTCCAATTTTCTACTGTCAATAGGTCATTATAGAGAATATAAAATTTTGTTTCAATACACGAATATAAACTAGAAATGTAGAAGCACGACACAATAGGTTGGCTTGTCAACACTGTCTGGTCGAGTTATAGGTACAGTCTATCTCATTTTTCATCCCCTCCTCCACTTTCTTCATGATAAAAAACAAGTAGTTTGGTAATATTTTTATGTGTTTCCCATGCTTCAGCAATGGCTTTGGGTGAAGAATAAAACTGCAGTACATTAGAAAGATCATTGATGCCATTCACGATGGCCCTCTTTGAATTCCTAGTACACTGGAAAGATCGTTGATGCCATTTAGGTTGGTCCTCTTTGAATGCCTAGTAAAAAATGTTGTCCAAAATATTGCCCTTTAATTTGCATAATATTTTTTGCAGAGTTTTTTTTTTTTAGGGATCAAATTTTACATAATCTACTCTAGATATTATATGTTTGAATATATGCTAAATATGCTCAATCGAGACTCATTTTTAAAGGAAATTTTAGAATTAGGGAAAAAAATCTGGAATATTGAAGTTACCCATTCATGGACATGCCGGCAAGTTGAAGTTACAGATGAAATTTTCTCGTTTTCTCTTGCACACATGGATGAAACATGCTCTATCCCAAAAATCTCATGCATAACCTTCCAAGCTGCAGTTATGAGCTTCATTGCGAGGCCTAGGTTCATGTGTGTGCACAACACGGCCAAAGAACAACCATATGCCATCGAGATTGTAAATCCTATATTTCAAGGATTAGTCACGTGACAACCCTTTTAGTGTAAATTGTTAGCTGGCAACACTGATAGATGAGTGAATTTAATGAGCTAAGCATTGATCAGTGCCAGGTTTCTTAACCTTTGCCAGAGAAAGCCACGAACCACCCTCCATGCAAAAACATGAGATTCCATTCCTCTTGATATAATATACTATACATCAATACCTCCCCTATAATAAATTTATGGTGCGTAGTCTATAGGAAAAAAATATGTTGAGTTTTGTTTCCAGTATTGCATGGTTGAAAACTTGCATGGCTCTTATTTTACGTACTATTATTCGCTCTTATGAGATACTTTAATTTGAAATACATGTTTTTTATTATTCCTATATAAAAACTAGGAGTCATGTTTATTATTAGCTCTTGCAAGAATACATTAATTTAAAATACATGTTTTTATTTATTCGTACATAAAAACGAGGAATCTCATAAGAATTCAAGTATCTTGTTATCTTTCACACAGCTCTCATATATTCATAAGAGAAATAAAATGAGTTTGTCTGGCTTTTTAGAAAATGCTTATATGCAAAATTAAACTATAGAAACCATAGTCCTATCATTATGAGCATAGTGCTAAATCTATTATGTCAGATTTAACTCATCTGGAAAAGTTCACAGTCCGGTTCATACATTCTTAAGTAAATAAAATGAAAATTCTATTTGACAGAGATCAAACATCACTCGTCTCTATAGCTTAAGTGACAGCTGAGCTTAATTTTAAAGATAAGTTCAGTTATAACATATTATTCAAATTCTTTAACAGGACATGTAGTTTGATAGAGGCCACGTCTTAGGTGTTTTCTGCACCTGTTCTTCCTGTGATATAAAGGAAGGCGTATGTATATATGTATTAAACCTAATCTACCCCAGTTAGACTTAGCCTCCAGGGCGAGTTTCTCAAAGAAGAACTAAGAGCATGAGTAAACCTGAACTGGTCTAAATCCCTAAGTCAGTGGTCGCATACCTCTGTTATTCACCAAGGGAAGTTTAATTATGCGCCGAGTAGAGTTGGTTGTACGCCGAGTCTGTAACCACCGAATATTAACGAGCAGACAATAAGTTGTGGTGGCAGATATCCAATAGTAAGAAGAAAAAAAAGGCCATTAGATAACAATTGATTTTAATAACGAAGGTTTAAACACACTTATAAGCAAGCATGGAATTTTATGGCAGTGGTTATAAACCCTAGCTTACCAGGTTTCATATGACTTTGTTTGTTGCAAAGTAGAAAGAAACATTATTACAATGTAAAAAATATTACAATACAATATTACAATGTAAGAAACAATTATTTTTTTACAATGAAAACAAAAACTATGGCCATCTAAGCATGGCACCAATTTACACACTATTTACAAAAAAACTTCTAAATGACAACAACAAGAAAAACATGCCCTTGTAAAACTAGCCCAAGGTAATTAAAGCTTGAGTCCCATCCTGTAAGGAATAAAAAATGACCTTCTGAATGTCATCTTGGGATGATGATGGCCAAAATCCAATTAGGGGAGGTAAGGCAAGCAATTATAGTAACCCCATAAAATTGCCACCTAAGGTACAATCCCCTTCAGAAGAAGGGGACCTCAAGGTATTTTTTAAGGATTCTAACATTATACCAAACTATAGTATTCTAGTTGATTATTTCAAATTGAAAAATAATACATATAAATTTGTAGATGAATATTCAACAAAACACATACAACTTACTATTAAATATTGTAAAATTTGTTGCATATTATAAATATTATCATATTTAGTGTAAAAAATAGGTGAATTTTCAAAGTGAAAATGGCTAGTTGGAAAATGTATTTTCAAAAGAAAAAAAAATCCAAAAAAATAGGGGATTGTAAAACATTTGCTCCTAAACTCAAGGGAAGGTTCCAACAAAGATTCTATATTTCCCTCAAGTACATCAAGAACTTCCGATTTGTAGTCACCTATGCAAAACCTAGGAGAAGCTACTAAGGTTACCTATTACTGATTGATAATTAGGTGGAACAGTCATATGTTAGGCTTTCACATTGGGTAGGTATTAGGGACATCTAAGACTTTCTCCTAATACCGAAACTTTAGTAAGGAGGTGTAATTTTGAGTAACATGCCAACTTATCTAAAGTCTCGTATGTGTCTACAAACTACCCAAGTGCAAGGGGGGATATCAACACTTAAGAAAATTTGATCACCTAGTGATTTCTGTATTATCCCGAAGGTAAGTCCCGAACACATGTGATTTTGGTTATTTTCTTCATAGTGACACTAGGTGTGTCGAACATGAACCATGGATAATATGATGATTATTGTTGAATTATGTTATTATTATATTATTAGTATTAGTATTAGTATAATTGATAGTGGCACAACATGACAATAACATTGTTGGGGGGGGGGGTCTTGGAATTTCATATGAGAAGGGGTTGGGGTTAGGAGTTACAAATCCCCCTAACATTACTATATCCTTCCTAATTTTATTAATTTTGGACTGTGAGGGTCCTAAAACTCAAAATCAATGTGTGGCATGCAGATGCATGTAGTAATTATGCCCTCACTCATGAGAAAATTCCTCTTCTGATTATTAATGGGACCCACTATCACTTCACTCATGTATTATGCGCCTAATTGATTATCTTGATTCAATCATGCACTTATTCTTGTAACTCCACTCTAATTAGAGTGTTTATCTAGTTAAATTGAGTTATTGTCAGTTAATTTGAGTAATTTTGTGTTTAGCTGAGTTACAATCAGTTAATTTGAGTTAGTTTGAGTTTAACTTGGTTATATTTAGTTAATTGAGTTAGTTTGAGTTTAACTGAGTTATGGTTAGTGATTAATGTTCATCTAATGTCAGTTAATTTGAGTTAGTTTGAGTTTAACTAAGTTACAATAAGTTAATTTGTGTTAGTTTCAGTTTAACAGAGTTATATTCAGTTAATTGAGTTAGTTTGATTTTAACTGAGTTACAGTCAGTAATTAATGTTTGGTTAATCTCGGTTAAGTTGAGTCAGTTTGAGTATAACTGAGTTACAATCAGCTAATCTGAGTTAGTTTGAGTTAGTTCAAGTTTAACTGAGTTACATTAAGTTAATTTGAGTCAGTCCTTGTGAATTTGAGTTGCCTCTAGTGCACACGAGTAAATAATATGTGAATTCGAGTCATCCTCATGCGGGAGGAGTAATTCAAGGGCGATTAAGAGTCAGTTAAGGTGGATTTGAGCCAATTTTGCTGAAATAAAATTGGTCAATGACTGGAAGTGTCTTTTTCATGTTTTAGAGTTAATCTCAGTGAATTCAAGTTGCTTAGTGAAGAACTTGAATGGGCTAGTGAGTGCTTGCTTGTGTTTGTTAGGAAGCTCCAGTGATTGGGAGTCCTTCCTCAATGGCCTAGAGTCGAATTCTTGGAGGAAATTTGATTTAGTCTAAGGAGGTTTGAATTGATCAGAGGGAAGTCATTCATTGTTTGTGTACGTCTGGGAGAAGAGCTGAGCAGTGCTCTAGTTGGGTTTGGAATGCCAAAGGGAGGTTTGGCCATTATACTTGTACAATTTTGCAGTGAATTTTGTTTGCAGATATAGGAGAATCTAGTGAACCATTCTATTGGTCTTGGAGACCAATTCTTCATGTGTTTCAGATGCCCTAGTAGGGATCTAGAGGGTGTATATGGTAGTATTTTCCATGTGGTACCAATGCCCTAGTAGGGATTCAATCTATGGTGTCGGGAGAGTTGTTTCTCCTTTGTTTCAAATGATCCAATGGAGATTTGAGTTTGTGCATTGAATTAGGAGGTCGAAAGTATTGTTGTTTCACTGATATAATCCAACATGAGAGGGGGGAAATTTTATGTGGATGTCTCATTCCGGTTGCGTTAGGACCTGAGGGAGAGGGGGACAATCCCAGACAGGTATCTAGGCCTTATTGTTCTCTTGTTTTTAATGATCTAGTAGATATTTGAGTTGTGATTTGACTTGGGAGGTCACAAGTGTTGTTTTCAAGATTATCCAATAAGAGAGGGTGAAAATTATGTGTGGATATCTCATTTCTAGTTGTTCTCATCTTGCAAAAGAGGGGGGAAATTTCGACAAGTGAGCTATATATTTTGGTAAGTGGTGCTCTAGGATAGGGAAACAATCTCGAGACCGACCACTACTTACCTTTCTGGGAGAGGGGGAAAACTGCAAGAAAGAAAGTGCATTGATTTTGATCTTGTCTTTTGGGAGAGGGGGAGAATCCCGAGGAAGCAGGGTTAGAAGCCATTCTCATTGCTTTGAGGAGGAGATATCTCATGTTTCATCCATTAGTGTCCATCTTAGAAGAGACCATCTGAGTGTGATATTTTAGGATCTTAGCTTGGGGGTGATCTTTCGGGGAAAGTTTTACACTATGAATAATAAAGTTAATCATTATACCTCATAGACATGTATGTAAAGGCCATGCTATAAATTTTATTTGCACCCATGGTTTGATAATACTTTTACTATGTTGACCTCAAGGCTTATCTCATGTGTCGAATCAATTAGTTGTTTATCTCGGGCCAGTAAGACTTTTATTATGTTGACCTCAAGGCTTATCTCATGTGTCGAATCAATTAGTTGTTTATCTTTGGTTATATTTGGACACATTTTAAGTTAAGAAATTTCAAGTCTTGAATTTTTGAAGCAATTTTAAGGTCCTAAACAACCCTTTGGTCAAAGGAGCATTAATAGGTTGGAATGTTCTTTTAATCAATATCATTCCAATGGCATATCGTGCACTTAAATTTAAGTTCATAAGCAATATTTATGGCCATGGGAAATTAAGTGTCATTCTAACTCAATTTCTCATGGTCCATGGTCCTTTGCTTTGGGCATTTTATTTTTAGAGTTTCTTTTCTTAATTTTTATTTTTTTTTGTATTTTTAGGAATAAAAAATTGTGTTAGCCTTGTATTACATGTGATAATGACTCAATTCAGGTATGTTGTCACTATATCCTCCAGGTGCACCCACATTGCTTTTACACAGGCGCATAGGCTATTCGAGGTTTGAACTCACAACATCGCAAGAAGTGCCTTAATAATGCACCCTATTGTCAACTAATTTACATCTCAAAGACTTAAATTTCAACATTATTATAAAATAAGGTTTTCACATTTTGCTAAAATCTATTTGAAAATGAATGAAATAGAAACATATTTTCGTAGAAATTGCTACTCATTTTAACCATTGTATTGTATATTTTTTCATCTTTATTTTTTTTTAATATTATATATATACCTTCATTTTAGTTACAATCTAATTGAAATTATTGTATATATTTCCATATATAATTATATAACTTAATTTAATATATTATATTGATATTTACCCACAAATAAATAAATAGCCAATCATAATTATAACTTTATAATGTCATTCTTAATATTTTCAATATAATCTTGATTTCAATGATATTAATAATTATTTTGTTCATTTTAGTGGGAAAGAGTTCAACTCTTAGGAAAATTGGAAATCGTATGGTTTTTGAAAATGTATATAGTGTTTAACATGGTTATAGTCTTTGATAATGGATATAAAGAATTTTCAACACGACCTTAGTTATTTATAATTCTTTAAAAATGAACTTTGTGATTTTTTAATATGAATATAGTTATTTATATTTCTTTGAAAATGGACATAGTGATTTTTCAACATGAACCTAGTATACTAATTTTTCATCATGAACATGGTTATTTATAATTCTTTGAAAATGGACATAGTGAATTTCGACATTAACATAGTTATTTACTATTGATTAACAAATATATTAAAAACATCGATTTTGTTTGTTATTTATAATTCTTTGAAAATGGACATAGTGAATTTCAACATGAACATAGTTATTTACTATTGATTAACAAATATATTAAAAGCATCGATTTTGTTTTATAAATAATTAGCAAAAAACATGATCGTGCATGATATAATGTCTAATATGTCGTTGTCTTCCCAACTTTAATTTTTAGTGGTGTTTTATTTTTGAAATTTTGAGATTTTTTAAAATATTCCGGTATAAAGCTAGACCAGCTCTTCTCATTATCATAACCAAGCACCTTGGCAGTTTTCTAGGAAAATGTTGGCATTATCTTCGTTATCAAACTGTGATTAAAAGAAGGGCAACATTGTCATTGTTTTTCATATATTATTATATGAATGTGAGGATATTAGGTACATGTGGCATTTTCATATGCATGTGGACTTATGTCCATCCAACATCCGGAAGACCAAGAAAGAGACTGGTGGCACTTCCATATGCATGCGGTTACCTCCACCCGGAAGACCAGACAAAGACCCGTGGCATTTCCATATGCATGTGGGCTTACATCCATCTGAAAGACTAGGCAAGGGACCGGTGGCATTTCCATTTCTTAGCAAGACCTGTTGAGGGAATGTGAACTTGTAAATGGTCGCCCCAAAGAGTGGTTGCAATACACAGAAAACGTACTTCTGTCTGTTAGAGTTCTGGACATAACTTGCATCGATGTTACCTGAATACATGTGAAGAACTCTGTGGACATTATTGCAACCGTTTTTCAGATGTTTTCGACTACCGCTATCCATTGCCATTATTCTGAGGACTTCACTTGAATTACGCTGCTTCTGAATACCAAACTGATCGGAATGCCAATCACAGAGGAGTTTCATGGCACGATAAGTACTTTCTGTTTGTGTTGTGTTGAGTGCTGTTAATTATTCTATGCACTTGATATCCTCAATGCCCCTCCCCCCACTGATATCGTGGCGATTAAGATAAGAATCTTGCCTCATAATTTGTTTCGTTGAAGATTAGTAGTTTGTTCTTCTTTTAATACCCCTGGGATTCGAAGCTAGAATTCTTGAGCTGCTCTGCACAAATTTCCTTCAAGGGTCTAGCTTTGTTTTGTTTTGTTTGGGGGATAGCCCAAATAGGAATGCCCTGAGAATTGATCTGAACTGGGTTAGTTTAGTAGTTGTAAAGTCTTTCTGTGAGAAAGGAAAAGATGATTAATGGGGAGGATCTGTATAGTGTGTTGAGTGCAGTGGTTCCTCTGTATGTGGATATGATATTGGCCTATGGTTCTGTAAAATGGTGGAAGATTTTTACTCCAGATCAATGCTCTAGAATAAACCGTTTTGTGGTTGTTTTCGCTATTCCATTGCTGTCTTTTCATTTTATTTCTGGGAACAATCCTTACACCATGAATTACAGATTCATAGCTGTAGACTCTCTGCAGAAGATTATTATTTTGTCAGTTCTTGGTATATGGACTTCGTTTGGGAAAAGTGGGAGCTTGGAATGGATGATCACGTTGTTTTCACTTTCCACTCTGCCGAATACACTTGTGATGGGGATTCCTCTATTAAAGTCCATGTATGGAGAGTTCTCTGGAAGTTTAATGGTGCAGGTTGTGGTTTTGCAGAGTGTTATCTGGTACACTCTCATGCTTTTCATGTTTGAGTACAGAGGTGCCAAAATGCTTATCATGGAGCAGTTTCCAGACACTGCTGCTTCCATTGTTTCTTTTAGGGTTGATTCAGATGTCATGTCTTTAGATGGAAGAGAGCCATTACAGGCTGATGCAGAGGTTGGAGATGATGGAAAGCTTCATGTGACCGTGAGGAGATTGACTTCATCTAGGTCTGTTTTGTCTTCGCACAGATCACGGGGCTTAGGTTCTCTTCCTTCTTTGACACCTAGGCCTTCGAATCTCACGGGCACTGAGATCTATTCGCTCCATTCTTCTCGGAATCTGACTCCAAGAGGCTCCAGCTTCAACCATACTGATTTTTACTCCATGCTGTCAGGGAATCCGCCACGAGCTAACTCTAATCTCAGTCCCCGCCACTCAAATTTCTAGTCCACTAATGTTTATTCTATGAATTCCTCAAGAGGGACAACACCAAGAACTTCAAACTTCGACGAGGAAGTCTCCAAGGACATCAAGGGATCGAACCACACTCGCTTTGGGTACTCTGGTGGAATTGCTCCTTATGGTCACAGATCACAAGGAATCCTAGGAAGAAGCATAAGCGGTGGATTAATGGAGCCCACGAACTCTTCTAGCAATGGGGTTCCACCACCATACCCATCTCCGAATCCTGGAATGGTATCGCCAAATGCCAAGAAAAATACTCCTCAAGGCGATGCAGCTATTAGTCGATCATCACCACAGCAACAACAGAAGCTCAACGATGCTACTAAGGAGCTTCATATGTTTGTTTGGAGCTCTAGCACCTCACCTGTGGAAATCAGCTTCATGTTTTCGGTGGAACCCATGAGCTTGGAGGAGTAGTCCCACCTGATAGCAATGCTAAAAGTGACCCCTGCAATGGGAAGGAAGTACGCACGACTGACCAACATCCTGTCAATGGAGGCAAAGGTATATTTGTTTTTCATATCAAATTTGATATTGAAAAAAAGGTAGTTAGTGCAACATATTTTTTTCACAGATTGTTATATATACTGTTCCAACATTATACTATTTCACAAGTACTGGTTGGAATATTAGCACTGGTACTACTTGGAATATTAGCAGAAACACACATCAAAAACTTGAAAAGATTTTTTATGATGTCATTGTTACCAGGTGTCGACTCAAATCCAGATAACAAACTTTGAGGATGACATCATCCATGCTTAACCAATAGCAACACAAATAAATACAATTTTAATAAATTTAAAAATTGCTATTTTTCATATTCCAAAGTTTAACTTTGTAATAGAGATTTTAATCTTTTTCATATGGACCAACTAATACAAAGTCAACGTAGCTTGACTTGTGATCGATTACAATATACACTGCCTGTGGCAGGTATAAAAATGGAATTATCATGCTTTGTGTAACTTTATTTAATAATTTTAAAAGCTATATTCTAAATTTGTTAAGATTTATAAATGATATTCTAAATTTAAATATGCTATTTCTTATGAGAGTATTACTTCTTCATTTTTCTGTGTTATTTTTTAAATATTAATATTAATTTTATTTATTATTAATTTTATTTATTCATCAATATATTTCATATATATGTAAGTAAGTAAATTTGAAGTACAATAACTTGATTAATTTTATATATATATATATATATATATA
>LPNX010876846.1:168930-207213 GCA_001517045.1 Pseudotsuga menziesii
TCTAAGTTTTTTTAAGTTCAAAATAAAGTTTTTTAACTTTATATATAGAGAGTTTAACTTTATATATATATAGTGTGGATGAATGTTTGAAGAGTGATTAGTCATTATGAGAAGGCTTATGGATTTGCACTCTCCAGAAATTTAGTAGGAGGTTAATTGAAAAAATATTGAAAAATAAGTATTTATAAAATATCAATTAATTAATTAATTGAAAATAAATGAAATGAAATGAAATAATTAAACAAAAATAATAAAACCTTGGAGTGAAAAAGTAAAAGAGATAATAGGGAAATAATTTTATATAAAGAACGAGTAAGGTATTAATGATGAGTAAGTTCATGGATCAAAGGCCTCGAAGACTTACATAGTGACTTAGTTTGTAGTCATACTCTTCTCTAATAATTTTTGAAGAAGGATATGTTCTTTGAGATGGGTTTGATTGGTATCAGGGATATGTTCTTTGAGATGGATTTGAATGGATCTACCTGTTTGTCCAATGTAGGTTTTTCCACATGAATAAGGAATTTGGTAGACTCCTTGGTATAGGAAAGGGTTGGATTTATCTTTTAAACTCATGAATAATATTTAAGGGTCTTATGAACTTTTAATATATGGTTTTAATGGTATTTTTAATTTAGAGTTGGGATGGTGCAAGCTAATGTTGGTCACTTATGATGCGTTCGTTGCAATGGACTTCTGGTTTTATTTTCTCTTGCTTGAAATGGTTTATGATAGTCCATCCCATGGAAAGAATGTAATGTCCTCTTCCAAATAGGCCTTAAGGCCCAAAATCGCTAACCTATGTGATTCCTATGGGTTCGAGCGGTTACTGACAGCTAGGGAATCAGTTAAGGACCGATGCCATCCATAGAAGATCTAGGGCATCATCATTTGGTCAAGAAGGGCCACCGGGGCCGAAGGCCACCTTCGTGCATGCCATCCTAGCATTATTTAGTAATGCATGTACTTTTTAAGTATCCATTCACATGCATGCAAGTCAATGGCAAATTAGAAGATAAAGTGACCTAATTAGGTCAAAGATTAGGTTTTGCGCAGTTGAACTTTATAAATAGAGGATAAAGCAAAAGGAGACTTCACTTTTGGGATTATGATTATTTTGGGAGCTCTTGGATAGCAACACAACGTGTAGCACAGTAGTTGGGGTTGGAGACGGAGTCTTCAACTAACAAGATTTCGGCAGTGAAACATCTGTTCTAGTCTTAATTTGGGTAAGCCATACAGGTTCACCACTTGTTCTTCATTCATTCATCAGTTATCTAGTATATGGTATAGATCGGTGCAGGGACACATGTGTAGCTGTAAGAGGGGGTTTTCAGCCATAAAGCCCTAATTAGCTGCTGGGCCTTCAGATCTCAGTTTCCTTCCAAAACTCAGGCACCATTCTCATCATCAGCTTCATACTCCGGTACCCAGTGAGTTCCAGATCCATCAGTGCTCATCCAAAGCAGTTATCAGCCGTTTCGGAGTTCCAAGGGGTGAGTAGCTGCCTCTCTAAAGTGATTCGCTACCCTACCTAGAGATCTCAGAACCTTTGCATGCTCTGGGCATTATCTCCGACACTGAACCGCTATCAATCCTGCAAATTCTCAGTCCGATCGGACACCTCCTTCCTTGAGGGCATCACACTTTCATACTTGGGCGTCTTGCTGTTGGGGGAATTCACCTGAAGCAGAGGAGCTCAGATCCTCTCCGATCCAGCTTGCAGTATGAGCAGACTTTCTCTGGAGTAGTTCAGACCGACTTATCAGTGGTAAGTGTTCATTCTTTCTCGCAAACCCTAACCCTAATTTTTCCTATAAAATAGGGATTTTTGCATGGCAGTTTACATGCCCAGTTGTATCAGCATAATTGTTTAGAAATAGAAAATATCGGGATTTAGGATACTATAGTGGTATCAGAGCTATTTTCTTGGCCAGCTATGGGCTTAAGAGATGAAAAATAGATGAATACAGAAGGAGATCCTTTTGTAACCTATAGGAGGAGGAAGAGTAGATACACAGAAGAATTTGAAGATATCCAACTAGAAGATACCAATTCAGACATGGAACAGACTGGTATACATTCGGATAGGGGAAAAGGAA
Organism: Pseudotsuga menziesii; assembly: GCA_001517045.1. NCBI lineage: Eukaryota > Viridiplantae > Streptophyta > Pinopsida > Pinales > Pinaceae > Pseudotsuga > Pseudotsuga menziesii. The sequence continues at coordinate 171,033 of LPNX010876846.1, forward strand.
CGGGAGAAGAGGAGGATCGAATGGAGTTTCACAGCTTGGTCTCTGCATTGCAAGACTTAGCCAAAGGACAAAAAGAAGTCCTCAATGCCATCAACAGACTGTCAGTGAAACCGAAACTAGGTATCAACAGTACACCTCCCTCACCGATAGAGCAGGGATCTTCAAGCAGCAGTGGAAAGATGGTGTACACCAACATCCAGAACACTCCGCACATATACAGTAGACCTAATATCAGGCCTACCATGCCTCACTTCTTGGCAGATACAGTAGGGGGCCCGGTCATGCAGGTAGAACCCAGCGAGCCTTTTGGGGCTTATTTGTAGGAGTACAGAGACTTAGGGGATGAGTTTCATGCTGCCATGTCTTTCTCAGAATTCTGCAACATGAAGAGTAGGAACAGGCCCAGGAATTTCAACAAGGGTTTCAATCACAACTATGAGCTGCAGAAGACCTTGGGCAGGTTAACCATCCCAAAATTTGATGGGACTCGCAGAGGATCAGCGAGAACATGGGTCTAAAAGTTGGATACCTATTTTCAACTCAACCCCATGACAGAGACAGATGCCATTAAGTTGGCTAGACTTCACCTAGACAGAGAATCTCACGAATGGTGGTACCACGGATTGGTGACATTGGGTCACAACACCACACATTCTTACGGTGAGTTCACTCAGAAACTCATAGAGAGGTTTGACAGGAAAGATCCAGAGATCCATTTCAGGGAGTTGGCTCAACTCAAGCAGATTGGTAGCGCAGAATCTTTCATTTCAGAATTTCAGAGGCTAGCCATTATGGTAACAGATGTGTCAGAGAGCAGATTGACTATGTTATTCACTGAGGCCCTCATAGAGCCACTACGGGGATGGATGAAAGCCTACAAACCCCTCACTCTGCAGGATGCTGTTAGCCGGGCAAGGGATCTTCAGGATTCAGTCCCTAAAAACAAATTCCCTCTGAAAACCAATTTTCCTGTTAGGGACAAGGACAGGAAACCTTTCCAGCGGGATGTGCCCAAGAAAACCTGGTTAGATGAGGACACCAGGAAATATTTGAGAAGGAAGAAGCTGTGATTCACCTGCCAGGAACCATGGGTACCAGGACACAGGTGCACAGGGAAGGCAAAGGCACACTACATTGAGGTGTATTCAGACAGTGATGAGGACGACGATGAGCAGGAGGCCACAGAAGAGGAATCACACCAGGGTGATACACCAGAGGGAGTCATTGCTACATTTTCCGGAGTACCGAGATTCCATACTCTCAGGGTCAGGGGAGTAGTGCAGGGTCACAGAGTAGGAGTACTCATTGATGGGGGAGCCACCCACAATTTCATTAACTCTGCTTGGGTATCCAAGAGAGGTATTCAGACCGAGAAGTTCAAGGGATTCACTGTAGCAGTAGTCGGGAACTCCTGCATGGAGTGCAACTACTGGATCCCAAAACTGAATGTTACCTTGGGTAACTATCAGATGACAGACTCTTTCTATGTAGTGGATGTAGCAGATACTCATGTGGTATTGGGTGTTCAGTGGCTTTACTCTATAGGGAAATACACTACAGACTATAGGGCAATGGAAATGGAGTTCTAGGGGCCAGACGACAAATGGGTAGTTTTGAGGGGCATGAACACTTATCCCCCAAAACCAGTCTCGTCACAGAGAATGGAGGAAGTGCTTCGAAAGGATGATATAGAATGCGTTGCAGAATGTTTTGTCACCTTCAGGAAACCCCCAGAGACCATTTCACAACACCCCAGTGACATTCAACCCTTACTACAGAAACACGAAAAGGTTTTTCGGGACCTTCCATCAGGCAGACCACTAGACCGGGGTTTTGAACACATCATCGAGCTAGAGGAGGGAACACAAGTAGTCATCACCACTCCTTACAGGCATCCCAAAAGGTACAAGGATGAGATTGAGAAAACCATCAAAGAATTACTGGAGCTTGGTTATATACGACCCAGTTCTAGCCCCTTTGCATCTTCAGTAGTTCTGGCTAAGAAGAAGGATGGTACTCTGCGTATGTGCATCGATTATCAAGCACTTAACAAAAATACCATCAAGAACAGGTATCCCATTCCCAGAATTGAAGAACTCATGGATGAGCTTCAGGGAGCTCAATACTTCTCCAAGATCGATCTTCGCTTGGGGTACCATTAGGTCAGGGTAAGGGACCAGGACATCTCCAAAACAGCTTTCCACTGTCATTATGGTCACTACGAGTTTCTGGTCATGCCCTTCGGACTGACCAATGCTCCGGCCACTTTTCAGTCATGCATGAACCATACCTTCCGAGCACAGCTACGTAAATTTTTGTTGGTATTCTTTGATGACATCCTGATTTATAGCAAAACCTGGGAAGAACATCTGAAACACCTAGACGAAACATTGAGTATTTTAGAAGAGCATTCACTATATGCAAAAATGTCCAAGTGTGAGTTTGGCATGAAGGAAATGTTGTACTTAGGACACATAATCAATGCAGAAGGAGTACAGGTTGACATGGAGAAAATCCGAGCTATCAGCGATTGGCCTGCGCCAAAAGCAGTTACAGATTTGAGAGGGTTCCTAGGTCTGTGCACTTATTACCGTCGGCACATTAAGGGATTCTCCCAATTTGCAGCACCCCTCACAGATCTCACCAAGAAAGGAGCATTCACTTGGACAGACTTAGCACAGAAAACTTTTGAGGAGATGAAGGTTATTATGAGTTCTTGTCCAGTTCTAGCATTACCAGACTTCTCACAACCTTTTGTGGTAGAATGTGATGCATCAGGGGAAGGGTTAGGGGCAGTGCTGATGCAGAATCATCACCCTATTGCATTTGAGAGCCGTAAACTGAAGAACTACGAGTGCCATTACTCCATATATGACAAGGAGATGCTGGCCATCTTGCATGCTCTCACAAAATTCAGACAGTACCTGGTGGGCAGTAAGTTCAAAATCAAAACCGATCATAACAACCTCAAGTATTTCCTGGAGCAGAAGGAACCGAATGAGCGACAGCAGAAATGGGTCAGCAAGGTACAATCCTATGATTTCAAGATCGAGTATGTGAAAGGTAAGACTAATGTAGTAGCTGATGCATTATCTAGGAGTCCAGCCCCATTATCTCTCAGCAGTATATCCACGGATTGGAGGGCACTTCTCTTAGTGGAATACTCCAAAAATTAATTCGCTTGCGAATTATTGGACAGGAAAATTCAGGATGATAGGTATAGGATTGTGGATGACATCATCTACTACAAAGACATGATATACCTCATTCCAGAACCTACATTGAGAAAGAAGATCATTCAGGCAGCCCATGATTCTCCTTTATCAGGGCATCAAGGTTTCTTAAATACCTACAGGAAGATCAGAGAGAGGTTCTCATGGAAGGGCTTCAAGGGGGAGATTATGCAGCATGTCAGGGAATGTAGCATCTATCAACAGAACAAGATTGAGAACACCCATCCAGCAGGGTTACTCCAGCCACTACCGATTCCAGAACAGAAGTGGGAGAGCATCTCCATGGACTTCATTACAGGCTTGCCCAAGGTCCAAGGGCGAGATTGTTTATATGTAGTAGTTGATAGACTGACCAAGTTTGCACATTTCTTCTCGATACCATCAGACTACTCGGAAGCTCAAGTAGCGGAGTTATTTTTCAGGGAGGTTTTCAGGTTACACGGGTTGCCTAAGACCATTGCCAGTGATCGGGATAGCAGGTTCACGAGTGCGTTCTGGCAGGAGCTGTTCAGATTGGTGGGGACCGAACTGGCTACTAGTATGAGTTATCACCCCCAGAGTGACAGGAAAACATAAATAGTCACCAAATGGATCGAAGGATATCTAAGGAATTATGTAGCAGGGCAGCAGCGGACCTGGATCAAATGGCTACACCTAGGGGAGCATTGCTACAACACTACTTATCACATGTCTATTAGGATGACTCCTTTTAAGGCATTATATGGATACGAGGCCTTGGACTATGCAGATTTGGCATTCAGAGACAGTAGGGCTCCTAAAGCTAAGGATTGGATACAGGACATCCTAAAAATACTAAAGGAGAATTTACAAACAGCCCAGAATCAACAGAATATGTATGCCGACAAACACAGGATTGAACGGAGCTTCGAGGTAGGGGATTTAGTATACTTAAGGCTCCAGCCTTACAGACAGTCCTCACTTAAGAAGAAAGGAGCAGAGAAGTTGAAACCCCATTTCTATGGACCCTACAAAATAATCCGGAAAGTGGGAGAGGTGGCATATGAACTAGAACTTCCTCAGGAGAGCAAGATTCACAATGTGTTCCATGTATCTAGCCTGAAGAAGACCCTTGGGAAACACATTGCTCCATCCACCGAATTGCATCCTTTCGATGATGAAGGACTACTGATACTGATTCCCGAATGGATCATCTAGACTAGAGAGAGGAAGCTCAGAAACAGGGTAATCAGGGAATACTTAGTTCAATGCAAGGAACTACCACCAGAAGATGCCACCTGGGAAGGTGAACAGGTATTGCAGCATCCCAGTTTGAAGTTGCTTGAGGACAAGCAATCTCAAGTGGGGAGGACTGTAATGTCCTCTTCTAGTTAGGCCTTAAGGCCCAAAACCGCTAACCTATGTGATTCCTGTGGGTTCGAGCGGTTACTGACAGCTAGGGAATCAGTTAAGGACTGATGCCATCCATAGAAGATCTAGGGCATCATCATTTGGTCAAGAAGGGCCACCGGGGCCAAATGCCACCTTCGTGCACGCCATCCTAGCATTATTTAATATCGCATGCACTTTTTAAGTCTCCGTCCGCATGCATGCAAGTCAACGGCAAATTAGAAGATAAAGTGACCTAATTAGGTCAAAGATTAGGTTTTGCACAGTTGAAATTTATAAATAGAGGATAAAGTGAAAGGAGACTTCACTTTTGGGATTATGATTATTTTGGGAGCTCTTGGATAGCAGCACAGCAGTTGGGGTTGGAGACGGAGTCTTCAGCTAACAGGATTTCGGCAGTGAAACATCTGTCCTAGTCTTATTCCGGGTAAGCCATACAGGTTCACCACTTTTTCTTCATTCATTCATCAGTTATCTAGTATATGGTATAGATCGTTGCAGGGACACGTGTGCAGCCGTAAGAGGGGGTTTTCAGCCAAAAAGCCCTAATTAGCTGCTGGGCCTTCAGATTTTAGTTTCCTTCCGAAACTCAAGCACCATTCTCATCATCGGTTTCATACTCCGGTACCCAGTGAGTTTCTGATCCATCAGTGCTCATCCGAAGCAGTTATCAGCCGTTTCGGGGTTCCAAGGGGTGAGTAGCTGCCTCTCTGAAGTGATTCGCTACCCTTCCTAGAGATCTCAGAACCTTCGCATGCTCCGGGAATTCTCTCTGACACTGAACCGCTATCAGTCCTGCAAATTCTCAGTCCGATTGGACACCTCCTTCCTTGAGGGCGTCGCACTTTCATACTTGGGCGTCTTGCTGCTGGGGGAATTCACCTGAAGCAGAGGAGCTCAGATCCTCTCCGATCCAGCTTGCAGTATGGGCAGACTTTCTCTGGAGTAGTTCAGATCGGCTTATCAGTGGTAAGTGTTCATTCTATCTCGCAAACCCTAACCCTAATTTTTCCTATAAAATAGGGATTTTTGCATGGCAGTTTGCATGCCCAGTTGTATCAGCATAATTGTTTAGAAATAGAAAATATCAGGATTTGGGATACTATTGGGTTGGATTGATCTTTTGAACTCATGAATAATATTTAAGGGTCTTATGAATTTTTAATATATGGTTTTAATGGTATTTTTAATTTAGAGTTGGGATGGTGCAAGCTAATGTTGGTCACTTATGATGCGTTCGTTGCAATGGACTTCTGGTTTTGTTTTCTCTTGCTTGAAATGGTTTATGATAGTCCATCCCATGGCAAGAAAAAAAATATAGCTTCTATTCTAGAAATTGTCAATAAGGACATATGACCTTCTCAGTGGATCTTCCAATTTCTCTAGGGGCTCTATGGTTTCAGGATATTTCTTCAACTATGTAACCTTCAGTTGTTCCAGCAAGTTCCTAATGAAATCCAAGTGTTGTGCAAAATGACGACAATTATTTTTATGCATCCACGTATTGCTAGCTGCTTTAACGATCATAGCGATCAGACTCACCATGTCAAGTCCCCTCAGCTACATGGCCTCCACTAGATCACCCAATTTATCCTAATGAATTGTTGTCCTCATGATGATGAGATATTTTCCAAAGATTTCAGTTTCTTTCTTCTTACCAACTTGGACTGGGCATACTATGGTGGGACTTATGAATGAGGAATTAGTTGAAACATACAATTTGAAGGGGCAGGATCACTCACCTCCCTTCAAAATAATAGTAGGGAAATTGGGACTGCAATTGGGTAGATCTAATTTATAGTAAGGGATTTGAGATTTTGATCTCACATCAGATTCTCAACTCTTATGATAAGGAATACCATTATGCTCTCTTTCTATATAGTGGGGTGATTTTTCACTTTGACCCCTCTCCCCATAGATTGTAAGATGCAGCATTCCTATGTGGTAAGAAAATGGGATTGACTCGCTACAAATACCTCCATTCATGGGCGTTCATCATTTTTCCCATTTTCCACACAGACATATTTCAACTATAGGATAAGTATCCACGTTGTCTTTTTTCTTGATAATTTTGGGGAGCTAAACTAGAGAGAGAGAGTGGAACCTTACCAACAAAATGTCATTCTGATAGGGCATGCACTATGTCTTAATGCCCCCTATTGATCGCACCTAACATGGAAGAAGAGGATCATAGGTACAGTCTTTGAAATGAATGTGTGATTTCTCTTTATCGACCGCAAGGTTAAGGGACCTACTGTCTATTGAGAGGAATGCACTTTCCCTATTGGACCATTTAATTAGTTTGCTATTGCTTACCCGGTGCACTTAGTTACTAATTTCACCAAACACTCGAAGGGAAAACAAAAGCCACCATTTATGTTATTTAATATGGGTGTCAAGGAGACTCTATACGTCAAATATTATTGGTTGTTATGGATTGATAAAAGGGGAATATTCTTTCTTTAACTCATGATAAATCCACCCTTCAAAGAATTTATGGGATTTAGGGTTCTTCTCTTTTGATATTATTTATAACGATCATAGTAGCACTTGCGAAGGATGTGGAATCAGAAAAATATCCCCATGCAATCGATAGTTAGTAGTAATCACATGTGAAAGAACATCATTCCACATTTCAATGCAATTCCCTACCTTGCTCATTCTTTTGTAATTAGTTGGCTTACAGATATATCGTGACTGATACTGGATCAATTAGTTCATATAAAAAAGAACCTCGACCTTTGCTTATGCTCAAATTATGAAATACTGGCTATAGGTATGGATCCTGATCCTGATATGGATATGGATATGTTATCGTTGTCTTTGCTTCTGGGTTTATAATGGAAAGGATGCAAAGGTGTTTGTACCAACTTATGTTACTCGATATGCTTATGTGACATTGATTGATAATTAATTTGAACAGTTATTTCACTTTTATTCTCTATATTGATACTTATAACTATGAAAGAATATTCCATTTATTGAGCTCTACACTGGAACAGTTTGTTCACTCCAAATGCTTTATTTTTTTGGATTAGGATACAACTAGTGGGATGCTAATTGTTTATGAGTATATGGAGAAGGAACTAATGCATGGGACTCTGCATAAAGACGATGGGTTAAAAAATCTCTATTGGCGAAGATGACTTCAAATCACCTCTGAAGTGCATAGGATTTCGCATATTTGCACCATGAATGCAACCCTGGATTTTGCATAGGAACATTACATCAAACAATATACTTTTGGATGAGGTCATCTCAACCTTAATATAATGTATTTAACTTTAAAAAATATAAAGTATTTATAAGATATTATATTTAAATATCATGCATTAAATAAAATAAAAAACACATATAAAGTGTTTATAAAATATTATTATTAGGTTAATTTATGATTAATACAATAAATTTATAAATTTATGGTCAATACCATACACATTTGCCTTTTCGATGTCTTAATTTAATTTAAATAACATTAAGTTTTAGAAAAAAAAACACACACATAGAGCTTCATATATATCTACCACATAACTCATAATATTTAAGTACTATATTGAAAATGTTAGAAAGCATTTAAGCATCTCGAAAGGATTGGAAACCTATTGGCTCAAAAAGAGAAAGATTTTCTAAAGAGAAGAGCGGATAAAAAAGTTATTGATAAACGTTCTTATGAGTAGATTTTCTAAACAGAAGCGCAGATAAAGAAGTTATTGATGAACGTTGTTATGAGTTGGCTTGCCAAGCCATTTTTAAAGAATTTGGTAATTGTTATCTAAGTGTAGCCATACACTGCTGTCTTCCATATTGGGTACTTCATGATATATTTGGTGAAATCCTGTATACTATCTTAATTCATTTCTTATTTTTTGAAACACGGCGACCAAATGATATGACTAGAGAAGAGCTCAAGGAGTACATCCAAAATGATTGGCACCAAGCAGCTAATGACGACATTATATGAGTTTACAATTTTCAGCATAATATCAAGTTCTTCATATGAGTTTATATGGCATAATTATATTATAGGTGGAAGCTGAAGAAGGAGCTGAGATCGCTTCGGCTAGCCAACTGGTATTCTATTTTTTCCATTTTTAATATTGCAGTGCCAGTTATTTCGCATACCCATATTCCCGCATACTTGTCACTTGTCACTAACATATTCATGCTTACTCTTGTTCTTGTAATTTGTATCCCAGCTATGCTTACTTCTTGTTTGATTGGAAGATTGCTACAATCCTTTATTTTCCTAGTAGCATCTGCTTAATCCAATAAGAGGTGCTAAATAAATTCCACAAGACTGCTTTCAAATAGTGTGTGGGCTCTGCTCTTTCTCTATGTTCCGCTTCTTCCGCCTGGATAATGGGAGAGACTATAGTAACAGGCAAGCTTATTTGAGAAGAAGATGCTTTAGTTCTCCCCCTGCTGCCCACCAGATCTAAAATTAAAGGTGGAGTTTCAGTGGGTCGGAGCAACGTTGCTTGCTGGACCGGAGTCTTATTTGAGAAGAAGATGCTTTAGTTCTCCCCCTGCTGCCCACCAGATCTAAAATTAAAGGTGGAGTTTCAGTGGGTCGGAGCAACGTTGCTTGCTGGACCGGAGTCTTATTTGAGAAGAAGATGCTTTAGTTCTCCCCCTGCTGCCCACCAGATCTAAAATTAAAGGTGGAGTTTCAGTGGGTCGGAGCAACGTTGCTTGCTGGACCGGAGTCTTATTTGAGAAGAAGATGCTTTAGTTCTCCCCCTGCTGCCCACCAGATCTAAAATTAAAGGTGGAGTTTCAGTGGGTCGGAGCAACGTTGCTTGCTGGACCGGAGTCTTGGTTCGCCAATGCAGAAGGAAAGGAATAGAACCAGCAATTCATGTTTCTTACTTATGAGCCCCTTTTTCCGGGTTGAAGTAACCAATCTTAAAACATTAAGAATGTAGTAAAGCGGAACTTACTTTTATAGGTGGAATTTGGAAAGATTCAAAACTTCATGGCAGTTGCAGCAATTGACTTACGACGGCAGGCGACAGACTTACGGCGGCAGCAACAACTCACAGGGGGTGGCTTCTCATAGGCCCTTGACAGACGACCGAAGGGTCGCGGGTCACCGTCCCCTAAAAAACGCCTTGGGCGTAAATATATTAGTATAGGGAGAAATAAAAAATAATGTAACTAGCAATGGTATCTAGGGGTGCAATAAAAGAATGCCGTGTTGCAAGCTAAGCAAGGAGATGTGGACATATACAACAAGACATATTCTTCACATAATCGGCCATTACATTATCGGCATGTATTCTTCTCGCATCCAAATGAGAATGAATTGTTATTTTTTGTAGTTCTTACGTTACAATCAACTAACATTGCATAAATTTATGGATCTATCTACTATCTAGTTGCTTATACTAAAGATTGTCAAATTCCAATATATTAATAAACTCTGGGTTTTGTATTTTTCAGATGCCAACCATTATCTATCCACCCTTGAAAATTTGATCCCCTAATAATTGCACTTGGAAAGCTGAGGTATATAGACTACCCATGTATTGCTACAAAAGCTGTGAAGTAAGTGTATAACTAAGACATTTCTAAAAACCCCTGATATAGCTCTATACCAAATAATATTGAACTTAACAAAAGAAAAGACTTTCTACTAAATATGAGTAAATGATAAAAGTAAAATAACTATGAAGTATGAACATAGAGAGGGATAAGATACATACTCTTTATACTCTTCGTAGCAAAGTAATGAATAGGACCATGTTAGCTGAATTATTCAATAAAAAAGAGTTACTCAAAGAAAATACCATAAAATACTTTGTTTTAATTGAGTTTGGTTTAGAAAGAAATCATAAAAGAGCTACAAAGCAACTTATTAACATTATATTACAACTTTCATCACTCCACATCTTATTCACACTACACTGTAGTGGAAATGATATAGAGTAAATACAAAATAATATGATAATGACAAAGGCTTTTATTTTGATTTAACCTATTTAACATTATATTACAACTTTCATCACTCCACATCTTATTTACACTACATTGTAGTTGAAGTGATGCAGAGTAAATACAAAAATATTAATATCCACATCTAATTTTTTTTTATTTGATGTAAATATTAATATTTTTTTAAGTGAACTTTTTTATTTATAAAAATATAATAAAATTAAAAAAATGTAAATTAAATTTTAATTCAGTTATGGGTTCAACTATGGAGTAAGCACAAGAAGAAGCTCTGAAAAAGTTATATTATTTTTTGTATTTGCAATGATATTTTTTGTTGACATTTTGAACATTTCAATGTGGAAATTTATTTATTTTTATTTTAAAATATACATTTAATTAATTTTTACTTTAAATTTTTTTAAAATTTATAAGAATTTAATAAAAATTTATAATTTTACTTGATTGATAAGAATTTTGGTTATATTAATATATTATTAAAAGAAATTAAACAATTATTTTAAAAAATAATAATAAAAATAATATTTTTTTTGTATAGGTTCAAATTACAGCTAACTTCATTAAAAAATATATGAAAAATCCAATATACAATTTGCTTACCAAACAATAGCAACCAACCAATTTTAATTTGATTTGTAATAACAAGCGTAATCATGATAAAATTAATCCATTAATATTATATTTTAGATTTTATTTTAAAGAATTAATATGAAAATCAATTATCTTTAATGGTAAATCATTTCAGCAAGTTAATGTATTTTGGTTGGACCAGCACCGTTGAATAAAATTGTGGTTTTTTTAGCTTTATGCTTTTGCTTTTTAATTTTATGTTCTCTACTTTTAGGTTTATACACTTTTAGGTTTATACAACACTTTGAACTTTTGGTGGCATGCCCCACATCACTAGTCAATATATACATTGCCCAGCACTTGGCCAAGCAAGATAACCTTAAGTAGTCGTCATCAGCAATGTGAAAACCTCACGGTATGCTTTGCAGTGTTGCACACTCTATAGGAATGTAAGACTGGAGATGAGAACAAGGTTATTCCCGGTTGCTTCTATTGGGTAATTGGGGACCCAAAATCATTTTCAGAATGATTCCCATGGAAATAAGAATCAATCCGGTCCCATGCTGCTCGGTCAGGGGCTTGGTGAAGATTATATATGACAGAAAAAGCGTGAGATCCTTTCTTGCCGTTGTCACCTGTCGTGTTTTTATGTACAAAACCAACACGCCAAGAATAATAAATAAAAACCCATTTGGCATTTTGGCATAATTGATAAGGGTATTGAACTCATTAAGATGATATACCATAGTTGAGCCCTCCTTCATCATTAAATGATAATACAAGAATGAAGGTCCAAGCTAGAATGAATTCGTAGTAATGTGAATCAAATATTTATACAATGAAAAAAGTGACCTTTTGTTTTCACATTGAAGAATATTTATAATATCAGCCTATAAAATAAATAATAAAAATATGATATAAATTTATAATCTCAATGTATGGCATATGTAGTATATTGTTGAAAAACAGTGGGGTTGTTGACCCGGTATCTATTTTTTGGGGCTCACCATGTCACTTGACTAATGAAGAGTTGATATCTTCCCATAAAACAGAGTTGATATCTTCCCATGAAAAGAAAAGCATAAGTGGTTCTTATAATATCAATGCATAAATGTTAAATATAAAAACGAAAACAACGTGGGAAAGATGAGTGATTTGTTGGGAAAGAAAAACGTGGAAACTGTGGTCAATTATGGCAATGAATGTATTTCAATATAATATAACTGTAATCTTCAATAATATTTTATTTATTATAATGTGAGACACTAATCAATGACAGAGGAGTGCGCTGGTGCTTTTATAGATTAGAGATATGCAGTTGTTTTCTCCGGGAATGCTATGAGCACACAGTTTGATCATCTACAACCATACAGTCAACTCGAGATTCCAAGAAACAGGCATTTCTCGCCGCAATATCCATAAAAACAGCAGGTTGACTCTTGTTGTCCACGAAACCAGCCACGAAATTTCTTCGGTTTCTCTTGCTTCTAGAAAACTTATCTAAGTCCGTCTTTTATATACAATATTCATTCCATTACTTACACAGTGATCATCCGAAGTATCGTTGTCTGCTCATCCATAATTCTCGTAACAGAGAAAGGGGGGCTATGTACAAAACCAACACGCCAAGATTATCATTATTTTTAAATTAAATATATAAATTACAAGAGGGCCACTATTTTTTAACATAGACACATATAAAGAAATTACCATGATTATCACTATTTTTAAATTAAATATATAAATTACAAGAGGGCCGCTATTTTTTAACATAGATACATATAAAGAAATTACCATGATTATCACTATTTTTAAATTAAATATATAAATTACAAGAGGGCCGCTATTTTTTAACATAGATACATATAAAGAAATTACCATGGCTGTTGTCGCAGCACCACGGAACTCTGTTTAAATTCATAATTGATCGACTCAATGGAAACCTGATTACACGTGTCGCCCATCTTGTATGCCCACCTTGCATGCCGCCCCAGATGGCATGAAAAAACCCACCATCGACCATGTCGCCCGTCTTGCATGCCCATCTTGCATGCCACCCAGATGGCATGAAAAAACCCACCGTCGACCATGAATACGCTGGAGGAATAAGAGAAGCCATCGCTTGAACCTTCATACGTGAGGGAGCCAAAGTCATAATCGCAGACATTGCAGACAAGAGAGGCCTGGAGCTCTGTCAAGATCTGGGATCTCAGGAAACCTACTTGCACTGCAATGTGAGCAAAGAAGAAAGGGGGTGAGAGCGTTCCATATCTCACTCAAGGCGCACCAGATCGTTGTCGCCACTGCCACTGACGATTTTCCACTGGGACGAGGAGCCCAGGAAATCGGATGTTGAGGAGTTTTTCTCATCGGAAATGGAGAAGGGCAAGCCTGCTTGTCACGAGGAAGTCAAGAGTTCAGTTCCCGAGAAGCCCAAGGCGAGCAAACAGTGGAGTTTGAAGGACTTTTTTTTTAGGAGTGCCAGTGAGGGACGGGCCCAGAGCAAGGATAGGCTCTGGGGTCTATCTATTTCCCCTGCAAAGAAATCTGAGAAGCATGTGAGTAGTGAGAAATGTAAGCTAATGAAACCCGCTGAGAAAAATTCAAATTCAGGGAAAAAACAGCAGGAGGATTTCAATATTTCCAATACTAAATCTAGTTCAGGTAAGAGATAGGAGGATGCGAAGAACTACTGTGTGAATCCTCGATATGGAGGGAGTTTTACGAAGTCTGGCAGGAAGATGCCCATTTCGCCTCACGAGCTCCATTATACTGCCAATAGGGCACAATCTGAGGAGATGAAGAAAAAGACCTTCTTGCCCTATAGACAGGGTTTGCTTGGGTGCTTGGGCTTCACTTCTAAAGGTTATACTGCCATGAATGGATTGACTCGAAGCTTGAATACTGTTTCTTGATAACTTCTTGGAAAAACATGGATCTGGAGCAGGGGACACTGCCCATGCCTAGTCAATGGATAGTTTGTGCCCATTTGCTTCTGTAATTTCTAGATTGAAAATTTGTTTCTAAGCTTTTCTATTTTTTAATCAGTGCAAGCCATTCGGGGCAAGTGGATTTTTATTTCTTGAAAATTTGGCAATTAGGCCACGCATCAAGCTACACGGCCAGCTCGACATTATGTTCAACAATGCAGGAGTTATTGAAAACCTTAATTCTATGGGTTGTGATTTTAGACTACAATATGGATGAATAAAAGAACACAATAAAAGGACTAGTTAATAGTGGATTAGTATGGTAGTTTACAGTAATGTTAATAGGCTAGAAGTTTTGAGTCTTTTCATGAAGTTTATCAGACTAGTGATGAAGTTTATCAGGTCAGGTGGTGCCTCTCATTGAAGCTTGCTTTGAGAGAGGGAGGCGGGTTTCAGAGGTGCACGAGCCCGGACAACGACTTTGAGAGAGCAGGGCGAGGCTACAATTTCTTCTGCCACAAGTGTGCACTATGGTATTGGTCTACATTTAAAATGCTACGAGGCAAAATAGAGCAAATAAGAAAATTTAATTTACACTAAAACCGACCTGGCTTTGGCCAAACGCTCCATAGCAATGCGCTGATCGGCAGAAAGACCTGCATCGGAGAAATTCAAGTCGTAGAGGCCATGCGTTGATCGGCAGAAAGACCTGCATCGGAGAACTTCAAGTCATAGAGGCCATGTGCTGATCGGCAGAAAGACCTGCATCGGAGAACTTCAAGTCGTAGAAACCGACGCAGCTGTCTCTGAGATGCTCCGGCGCAACAATGTTGATAAGCAGTCTCTCTGCGTCCTCCACGGATTGAATTGAAGGATGCACAGTAGGAATTGAACTGCCCATTGAAGATTCGGGAGCTGCAAAGCTGAGGCCGGGGACCTTCATAAGAGCGTGCCATATCGCCTGCTTAACCCCGTCACAAAAATGTAATCCAGCCGAAGCTATGGCACTGTGAAGCCCGCTCCATAGATTTTCCAGTAAACACCCTTGCTCTCCCCGGGCCGATATCTCATTGAAGGAAATGGCTACACGTACAGGAAACTGCCTAAGAATGTCAGCATGGCAGAGATTGACGTGCATTGATGTGCATTCAAGGGGCAGGTGCGCAACATGGCGGATGGACAGCAAGGATTCGCAGGTGTCAGGTGTCAGATCGATAAAATTCAACGAAAGAGATTAACCCAATCGTCGGACGAAAGAATCCGACAGCTAGGGCATAAAAACGCATTTATTATGGGGAGTCTACTCCCATTTGGTAACGCCTTACGGCGTAATTATAAAAAATATAAAAATAATCATAAATCATTGGCTGCTTATATATGGATAACTAGATTGATCTCTTATATATGGATAAACAGTAGTGTCTCTCGTATATGGATAAATAGTAGTGAGCTAATGTAGATCATTGGTTGTTTTTATATAAACAAGTGCCACTTGGTGGTCACATGCTTTTGAGAGATGAGAAAATGTATGGGATGGGAAGAGTAAGAAGGCACATTGCAAGAGCATTCAAGTGCATTAAACTATGAAAGCAAGGGAAATAAAATTCTACCATTGGGCATTGACAACCATGCATCATCTGTGGCAATACAATGTTATTTGCAAGAAACATAATAGTGCAGAATAGCAAAAGTTTAAATATTAGAGTTGGATTTGTTAATGTAAATGCAACTTTGACTAATCTATGAATACCATTACAATTATGTCATTTATCACTTCTTTAAGGTTCACGTAGGTTGTGATTTTCTCATGATGGTTACATGTGGAACTATAAAATTTCTTTTGCCTTTTATTTGAAGGTGGATCTTGCCAACCTTTTTGAGATGTGGTTGAACATATTTTTCTATTAGTTGTTGTATTTGGTCTTTTAGATTAATTGTTTCATTTTGATATACCTCTTCTTCATTATATTTTGTTGGGTGCATAAGCTTGAAGCTAATAGTTTATTTATTTTGTAGTGACTTATTTTCAATCATTGTTAGTTTAAATCTATTGGTTTGACTTGTTCTACCTTGATCTCTTTGTAAGTTGTAGTTGATGATTTTAAAGATTCGTTTGAATTTTCATAAGTTTTGGGATTCAATGTTAACTCGTCTTGTTATTTAATTACTTAATCAACTCTTTATTTATGATGATTAATTATCATTGATCCATTTCCTTATTAAATTTTAACTCACAACTCCAACTCATAAAAATTATCTCAATTTATTATTAATTCTAACTATCCTCTCCATGAATCTTGAGTAAACTTGTTAAGTTTGTCTTTAAATTGCATCTTCTTAGTGTGATCCATACTTTCAAAGGCACTATTGTCTTCATCTTCACCATGATGGACATGTATATGAACTTCGTCATTAACCGCTAGCTCTCTCCATGAATCTTGAATAAACTTGTTAATTTTGTCCTTAAATTACATCTTCTTAGTGTGATCCATACTTTCAAAGGCACTATTGTCTTCATCTTCACCATGATGGACATGTACATGAACTTCGTCATTAATCACTAGCTCAAAGGAAAGACCTTTTATGTATATATAGGTTTTTGGTTTCTTTGTAGGATAGATATTGAAATATTTTATTTAAAATTAATATTAAAATATATTTTAGTTATTATTTATAGTATTAATTTTAAAAATAATACATGTGAGGGCGATGACCATGCCTCCTGTAGATGTGTGCAAACTAATCTGTAATGTTGTTGTTGCCCTCGTTAGCACATTCATGGCTGTTAGGGAAGGATTTTGCCTCACTGTGCAAACTGATCTGCAATGTTGTTGCCTTCGTTAGCACATTCATGGCAGTTAGTGAAGGATTTTAGCTCACTGTTTGATGCCAGAAGCCTTCAAGGTCTTAAAATATTTTCATGCATACTACAGTTTTCTACCTTCCCTTCATCGAGCATTAAAACAAATTTTAGGTTTTTCGGATTGTAAACTCTATACTATAATGTGCGTTAAAGTGAATATTGGGAGAAACTCTTGTGATTGAATGAATTATGTTGCATTATTCTTTAATTTTTTATTTAATGATTTACATGTAACCAAAACGTACAGAGTTTGAAATGGTTGAAATTGTATTTTTAGGTGATGCAAAGGAAACATATACTCTTAGTTTTAGTTTAAATATTCTAAAAGTTGCATTGGAATGAGTGGATTTTTTAGATATTATTTTGAATAAATCTGGTAGAAAAATTTCAAGATTTAGTTTACAGCTATGAAGTTTAGAAATTTGGAAGGTTTGTGAAAATGGTGAATTTATTTTTATTATCAAAATTCCAATTAATGAGTAACCTAAAGTATTATCAATTTTGATTAAATTCTACTAAAAATGAAAATGCTGAATTCACTTTTAAAAGTGGAGTTGCTGGTAAATCTGAGTAAAAGAATTTATTTCAAAGATTATCCGATTCATTCTTGAAAATATGAAAAATGTTTTCTTTTATTTACGTGAAAGGAGAGCTTGTCTCATTTACAAGAATCAAATCAAACCATTTTTTATATGAAAGTTGAGCAAACACTGAAGTGAGTGATAGGGGATAAAAATTTGGAGAAATAATAATTTTTATGTTGAAAGTAAAGTGACTAAAGAATGGCATAGTAATTTTATTTTTGTGGAGAATTCATTTAACATTGAATTGGATAACGGCCCATGAATTCTGAAGCCATAAAATAGAGTTCATGAGCATGAGGTCACGGTTATGAAGTGTGGTCGCGAGAAGAATGTAAAACAAAATATGTCCAATATCGGCATTGAGGAAGTGGTTGTTTGCGATGTGAAGAAAAGTAAGACTGCATCTTCTCCCGTAAGAGCCATGAATAATATCCACCATATGAGAAGGAGTATACTGTTGGTTTCAGATTTGTTAATTGTGTGGATAAAAAGTTCACCACATGCATCCTCCACATTTGTAAATTGTGTGGATAAAAAGTTCAATCCTCCAGCCAAGGTCACCTCCTCTGTGTTTCAGCCAAGGTCGTTTTCCCCTTTGTCCACTTTCCAAGCCTCTCAAAGCAGTTACCATAGATTATTATTTATAACAGATCGAATCATGAAGAGAAATCGCTGAGTGACTGCTACATGTTGAAATGTGTGTTTTCCTTCATTGAAATTGTGGACATAGTACAGATCATTACCAATTGAAAATTGGACAGGAATTACCAATTGAAGGTTTGTGAAAATATTAAATGCATTTTTATTATCAAAATTCCAATTAATGAGTAGCTTAACTTATTATCGATTTTATTAATGAGTAACTTAACTTATTATCAATTTTGATTAAATTCTACTAAAAAATGAACATGTTGAATTCATTTTTATTATCAAAATTCCAATTAATGAGTAACTTAACTTATTATCAATTTTATTAATGAGTAACTTAACTTATTATCAATTTTGATTAAATTCTACTAAAAAATGAAAATGTTGAATTCACTTTTACTATCAAAATTATAATCAATGAGTAACTTAACTTATTATCAATTTTGATTAAATTCCACTCTAAAAAAATTAACATTAACATTAAACATTAAAGGTAAACATAAACATTGGCTTGTCTAAATTTTGTGGGTCTGGGCAGTGGCCAAAACTTAGCGAGATGCCATTAAAATGTAGTATCCTAAGCCCGAAGGTAGAGTCTTTGCTTTTATGAGCCTTAGTCTATCACTTTGTAGCAGAAGATTTTAAATTTTTTACTTTTTTAATTAATTATTTTAAGTTTAATAGACCAAATCTACGAAATTATTTAGCTTTAGTACATATTAACCACAATCATCATAAATAATGTAAAAGCAATTGTCATAAATATATTTGTTTACATTATTAATAACAACAGACATCATAGTTACTGTTATCCAAATAAAAAATGGAAAGCTTGAATAAAAATGTGAGTCATAGAAGATAGATGAATGTCTACACATGTTTATATAGTGCAAACCTATGTGCCAATTACCAGTCCAAACAATCAATGAGAGATTGAGCCCATTATATTTCTTTAATTAAGATTTCATTTTCAATGCGAAATTTAATACGTTTTTATCTTAATTGCAATGGCTTGGCTTATGCAGTATAGGAATTATAAATATGACCTGCAATGGCGTGAAGAGAGGCTTGTTCCACTCAGCTTGATAAGTATTATCTATACAATAAAAAATTGATAAGTTAGAAGCTATGAGATTGTACTAGAACAACTATATATTACATGAGCATGGAATTATATGAAATATTCAATGGTATCCTCTGGCTATTGGATTTAACAAAGAATGTAAACTCTGAAAATAATTGAAAGAGAGTCCATGTTGATAGGTGCACCATGTAGGCGAAGCAGGCGTAGGCAAGCAGGCGGAGGATGCTGGTGCAAGGTTGAGGTTTCCTTCATCCAGAGATAGGAAAGGCTTTTTCTGCCACTCTGAGGGCGAGAATTCCAAGTTGAGACCTATGTAAAATTGTAAGTTTTCTGTAGCAAAAACTTAAATTTATTGGGTCTACAGAGCCCTATGTCACATTATCATGAAGTAACAAGCAGAATGCAAACCCAAGGTATAAAGGAAAAAAGAAAAATAACACAGAAAAATCCCATTCTAGTCCAGGTTATGAGGAGTAAGGTGCATTAACCAGCTAGTCAATTCAAATATTTCAAGGATACAAGACTATATACTACTTGTGTAGTAGAAGTTGGAACAGACCAATTGGCCTGGCATAGAGGCCAACGATTCAAATTCAATAGGCCCAAAACTGTAGTTGTGTTTATTTATGTAGTCTGTGAATCTTGCTTCTGAGTTTCTATTTGGTTAAGTTTATTTCATATAGTTTCTTTTTATGGTACCTAGAAGCAAATAAGCTCTTCTATTCTAATTTCTAACCAAACCAAAGTCTTATCCTTAAAATATTGGTACCAAACTCAAATTCTGTTCTTCCCCTATATTACAGATTATACTAAAAGAATAAGGCAATTATACTAAAAGAATAAGGCTTCATGGTGTATGGCACAATAACAAAACCCATCTTGAATCACTTTACATTGCTTGAAATGAACAAGTAGCATACAATAAAGAAATATAACTGAAAGTGGCCACCACTACTTACCGATAAGAATAGGCAATATATGCAAGCCACTAGCCTTAAAAGAACCTCATTGAATTTAGCCATATAGTTTCTGCTATAAACGACCACCCCAAGTTTATGTTATAAACGGCCACCCTTCAAGATATCCATGCCATCCCTTGCAATGAGTATTTCTCTTTTTTACTAGCAGCTCGTTTTGATGAATATCAAGCAAAACCCTTTCTTGCTTAGGCTATTTTTTCTGTACCACAGTTAGTCCTACAAACAACAACCCTTCCCCTATATATTTGTCCTAGTCTACACCAAAAGTAGGTTTCCCATCTTCAGAACTCACTTTTTTATTCCTCTGAATGAAGTTCCTTCTCACTGAATTCTCGATGTATTTCTTGCAGGATTATTTGCAAGGATTTATCAACATTTGTAGCTTTAAATGCTGATGTCTCCATAAAACGTAGACCTTCCTTCTCAGCAAACTTCCGAGCATCTTCTGTGGATACAATGCGTAAATGTTGTAAATCAGATTTGTTGCCTATTAGCATTATTATTGGGTTGGAATTAGCATGGTCCCTAAGTTCCTTCAACCATTTCAAAGGTTTGATGCCTGGTGATATCATAAACTAGGATGAGAGAGTCATTAAGGCTGATAACTGGTTAAAAGTGTACTCCCAACCAAAAAAAAGTAAAGCAAGTGCTATATTTTGTTTAACTTGAATACTAGCATGCATACACATTCAGACTTCAAAGGTGCTTTCCAATTGAATTGGCATGAAAATGAGTTTTAACAGAGTTAAAATATATTATTTTCCTCATAATTGCAGTAAACAAGAACCTAATTTCCCATTATTCTTCTCTATTTCGTGCATCCACTTACAATTTCTCTGGACGATGCAAGGCCAAACTGGACGCATGTCAAAGCCGCATGCCGAAACCGAGCTTCTTCTATCGTGCCAGTAAACGAAGTGACTGACTTCTTCACTCACTGGCCTTCCTTCCCTCTTCTTAGTCTACAGGTAAAGATCAAGCTAGACAACTGTTTAAAACAACAAGAACCCATATGCTAAATGTTCAAAACAACAATACCCAATAACAACCGTTTGGACACGGAATACCCATGCAGGGAATTAAGTTGGATCTTAATGACTATAATGAGGAAGATGAACATGGTGATGTCTTGTGCATTATTCGTCAAAGGAGCTTGGATATCCTTCACAGTGAAGGGTTTATCATGGAACGAATTTTGAAGACTGTGAAGTCACCAAATATCTTATGGATTCGTTGGAAAGGTTGTCCAAACTCTTCCTTTCCCTCGTGGATTCCAATGAATAATTTAAATATTTTACATGTGTTTGGAAGTGTGTTAAACACATTGTGGCAAAGCAAAGTCGAAGCCCAGGTAAACATAATTTTTTGTCAATATTTGTATGTTTAGTTGGTATTAATATCTCAAATGAATTGGAAAGGATATGCAAATGAGAATCATGATCCACACATAAATATCTTTCTTATGGATGAAACACAACACTTGAATATTTGTCTTTTGCAAGCACCTTTGCAGTTGCGGCCTCTTTAGAGGAGTTCTAGGTAGATGGATGTGTGCAGCTGGAGAGCATCCAGGGGTTGGAGCATCTAACAAAGCTTTGACGACTGATTGTTAAAGAGTGTGCTGAGCTAGAAGAGTTGCCTAGTATGGAAACATTGACATCTTTAAAGAAATTGTGGGAAGATGAGTATGTGAATATGGTAAGTATGGAAACATTGGTATCTTTTCCTCATGAAAGAACTGTGAATAGAGTTCTGATTTCAAAGCAAGAAATGCAAACATTACACTTATATTACAGGAGCATGGAAAAAAATTCGTACCCCCATTATATTGACTCGCAGTTTGTTAGGTCCAAGAACAAGTTGTATGACTACCCCCAAATCTACAACTCTGCCATGGGACTACAAATTAAACAAATAACAGATAACTGATTCAAATAACAAACCTATAAATTTCCATTCCAATCATCATTTAGAATATTATTACGAGTGCAAACTGGAGCCCTGAAATGGTCGCGGAAGGCCCAACAGTCACTAGTGAGTTTACTGCAGTGCTTGGCGTCGACGTCTACGTCTTCTATTTTTAGGGCTATCAATGGAAAAAAATGGCAAGGGGAAAACCCTATCGCTATCTCGAACCCTCTTTGCATTACACAAGCCTCACAAAACCAGTATCCAAACCCCAAAGAAAGGCCTTAGAAACCTTTATAAGCCTCGAAGCCACTACCAATAATGAATTCCTTTTAACAAGATGAAAATAACCACTAATAATAAATTCCATTTTACAAGCAACAAGACGAAAATATCCATGTATCTTTAACTAAATAGAGATATTTAGTGGTATTAAAGCAAACTGCATAGGCTTCTGGTTACCTACATCGACATCTTCCTCGCGTTGAAGGCCATTCGAAGCTGAACAAGGAAGGAACCATTTACGAACCATTTAATCTGTAGCAAATGGACCTGGTAGTGTAAGAGACAAAGGCATTGTCTCATATTTTAGGAATCTCCTGAAGCCTCACAAATACAAAATTACCTCTATCCAATTTCAAACCACTGCCTTAATAAAGCCATTGAATCTTGAATGCCTTAATCAACTATGCAACTTGTCACTTAATCAACCCATGCAACTTGCCATGCTTTTACATGCATCGACTATAACAATTCAGAAGAGTTATCAGAGCATAGGACAGAACACCAACTTGCCACACTCTTGCATGCATTGATTGTAACAATGCGGTTGTCAAAGCATAGGGCATAGCACAAAATTATTCCTCGTCCTTCTAGGTCTGTAGGTGAAAAGCAAGAAACCAAACAACGAAGCGAGCTGAACAAAAAAAGAAAATGAAGATTGTGTAGGACAAACAAGACAGCTGGTTATAATAAGTGCTTCATTGTCGTTCCACTCCTTGGTATACGGACTCAGGCATAGAATGGCCCGGCATTGCTTTTCAATGGCCTTGTGGCAATTGACATGCATTTGATTTGAAGTGTGTCTTGGGCGGCGTTAGAATTCTTTTCTTAAAGAAATGAAAACCATTTTCCAATACATGCCAGTACCACTGACCGCTTACACCATCACGCCGTCGGGTCTTGGGGCACAAAATCCCAAGCAAACGTCACCTGCAAAAGACCAATAGAAGCTAAGTTAAATCAATATTTAAATAATTCAAAAATTAAAAATTAATCAAACTATACTAAAAACATTTGAAAAATAAAAAATTTAAATATGCCTCTCAAATTAATCCACCTAATGGATTCATATATATTCCTTGTCGGGAACATAATAACCAATAGTGATAGTTAATCTATTTAATCTATTGGTAGCTGAGTCATAATCAACAAATAATTATAGTCAACCATGAAAAACAACTAATAGAACCTATGAATATAATAATTGTTTAATACCAATTATAGTTAATCTATTTAATCTAGTTAATCTATTTAATCTATTTCATAGAGAACAAATAATTATAGTTCCATCTATTTAATCTATCGACAGCTTGTAACCTATGGATATTTGTTTAATACCAATTATATTGCTTTACTAATAAAGTAACGTTGTTGGATTCACGTCCTAATTATTTAATTGGGAAATAGTAATGTATGAAACTGAACGTTCCTCTTTGAATCTAAGCTCAGCACAAACAAATCAAGCCCCTACAAATGTTGACCCAAATTAAGACCAAATGAGGACTCTTCTCTCAGACTGATGACCATGGAAGATTTAATTATAAC
Organism: Pseudotsuga menziesii; assembly: GCA_001517045.1. NCBI lineage: Eukaryota > Viridiplantae > Streptophyta > Pinopsida > Pinales > Pinaceae > Pseudotsuga > Pseudotsuga menziesii. The sequence goes on from LPNX010876846.1 coordinate 194,980, forward strand.
CGCAAAACACTTTTTCTCTACATGAGCAAACAAGGAGGGTTGCTAAAGGCAGCAAGTCCCCGATTTTAGATGTTAAACATCAATGCTTTATATGTAGTTATGTGTGTTGCGAAATTGACATGCTCAATTAGCCAAGTTCAGTTATATTTGATTGGAACAACATCTTTGCAGTGATATTTTGGCCAACTAAATCCACACAAAGGAAAAATCTAGACCTTTACAAACTTTCAATGTGAACTAGATTTTCAAAACTACTTGGCATTTCAACGGGTTATTAAAAAAATAAACTAAGAATTATAATAGCTGGTCTTAAGAGGCGTAGAAAGATTGTTCTGGCTTGCACTGCATTTTAAAATATTTATTTGAAATACAAAACACTATATTACACTTTGTAAAGTTCCATGTATAAAACTTGTAAGACATATGTGAGACATGTCACTTAAATAACTTTGTGAATAGAATATTTTAAATAGTTTCTCATGGTGGCAAGTCTTTAGAAGGGTTATTTGAGAACTCCATGATTTATAGAGTTCGTCATAACACAACCACTTGAATACTAATTGTCCAATCCGACATATTTTTGCAGTGTTTTCATCGAGATTTTCATGAGTTACCGATATTGATACATCATCGGATACTAATTGTCCAATCCAACATATTTTTGCAATGTCTTTTTTGCCTGATTTTCATGAGTTACCGATATTGATACATCAACGGATTTTTATCAGTTAGCCGATATTGATACATTAACGTCCTGCGCATAAATTATGCATTCAACACTCCAGGTTGGGAATCAATTGCATATATGTTGCTGCTTTACATTAACATTTTTAAGATAGTCAATGAATTAAAAAAGTTCTGAAAGCAATCGAATGATTTTGATATAACGATAGTTTACAAATTCAATGTTTTCGAAAGAATAATGATTAGAATGGCACCATATCTTCAGCCACAGCCCGTCAACCAAGAATAAAGGAATTAAAGTCGAACTAGGAAATAAAATTGTCATGGTAGAGAGTTTGCCAAGAATGCGAGTAGATGCAACTTTCAAGATCTCGTAATTTTAAGTTACTTCAAGCTCGTTAGTTTTGTCTGTCTTCGCATAACTGCAAATGGACTGCAAAAGTAAGTCATTCTATAAATAGACCTTGACACATCTATGAATTCCAAAGAGTTGAACGAACCTAGATCATTATTATAAAGCATACATTCTATGCACATTCAATAAAGGCAATATAAGAAGCATGCTTGAGTTTTCAAAGGGGTGGATGGATTCACGATGTGAAAGGGTTGGGGATATTATTAATCACCTTGATTAATTTTGCATTTTTTAAAACCCAAAGCCTTAACCAAGATTGGAAATATTTAGTATTAAATTTTAAGATGGCTTAACTAGCACACATTAGCTCATTCCCATGGATACATGTGTTTTGTCTTTTATAGATGCCAAATATTCTTATCAACGAATATAAGTGTCAATGTTTCAAAATGAAGTTGCGGCATACCAAAACACCTCCATTTTCAAGGTAGGTAGGGATTATATTTAAAATGATTAAATATTGTTTTAAAATAAAATTGGACTCTTTCGAGATTTGCTAAAAGAATAAATGTAATAAAATTTGATGTTAAGTTTTATTGTGTGCTTTTCTTGGATGCCAAAATTGCATGAAACATATAGAGGCCGGTGGCGAGTGTGAGAAATCAAAGAGGTCATTTGTTTTGTTGTTTTCGGAGGAACCATAATGGGGCCACTCTAGTATTAGAAAGCTAAGCGGGCATACACATCGTACAGTACAAAAGACAACAATCAGTAGCGGTTCAGTTAGTGGAACTTTGCAGTTACCATGTGTCAATTATCAACACACATTGAAAGTGTATGTCTTAAGTCAATGTAAGAGCTCTCCATGTTCCTACACCCATCAACACAATAAGTCTCCACGTTCATGTTCTGGAAAAGGCAATTGCTCCATTCCAATAAACCACTAAACTATTCCAGTAAATACCATGAGACTCCATTGCTCCCTGTTGTGCTCGTGAAGCTATCATGGAGAGTGATACAATTTCTTGTAACAACAATGAATGTCACCATGCCGCAATGGTAGATTCATAAAATAACATCATATACGGCCAATAGAACTCCATCATAGTCCATAAAAAAAATCTACAAGTTTGAATATGAACTCACTGTACCTTTGTGCTTCATTCGAGTAGCACGCTGAAATCACACCTGAAGACCGGATAGCGAGTCACCTCTTCTAGACAGAGAGACATCTCGTTCAGCCTCAGATGACGGTATACCTTGACATTTGATTGCAGACGAGGGTGCATAAGTCCTTCTATTAATTTTTAAATCTACTTATTATGAGGGACTACTCCATTAACGTCTGCATAAAGTGCACTATTGTGTATCAACTGTGTCTCGGCTACACCCTGTATTAAAAATTACTTATTATGAGGGACTACTCCATTAACGTCTGCATAAAGTGCACTATTGTGTATCAACTGTGTCTCGGCTACACCCTGTATTATTGTCTTGACCTATCAGTGGAATGTGCTAAATATTTGAAACAGGCTGGTATTATATTTGTCCACGGGTTATAAAGTAAGATATTGCATGCTTTGCCATTTGTGCGTGTAGTTGCAGCGCTAATGACAGTCCTAGAGATGTCGAAGTCAAATCTCGTAGGCTTAGGCGGTAAGAACTAGCTGGTAGTTAAGGTAGCTTTAGGATTTACTTAGGTATCGATTTAGTTAATCATGTGGGGATCAAGATTAGCTGAATAATAAAATTTATTGGATGGAACCAAAGGACACACCTATGCTTGAAACACGCTGGTATAGAAATATGCTATCCCATGAAAACCAAATGGAGGATCGAGCTCCCATCATGTTTCAGAACCTGCTCAATGGCTATTATTAGACGATGCATTGTTTGCACTTTAGCATGTATAAACATTGGTATCACAAGCATGAAATAGAATGAATTTTATCTCCTATGGAAATGAGATTTAGGGTTTTGTATGCATGTGAAATAAAGAATATAAGTAAAAACCAAGATTTTCATTTCTGGATCTTCGTGTATGCAGGGAAGCGAGAAGTTAGTGTATGTAGGGAACCAAGAAGCTACCCAATGTTAGTGGATGGAGCTATGAGTTCGATAGCCGGCGATATATCAGAGGTGGCCTCCGAAAAATAAACTAAGTTTTTCTGGATGAGGGATCTCGCCACTGGAGATTGGATCCATGAGGAACACTTTGGTAAAATCCACATTGCAGAACTCAGAGTGAAGCTTCTCTCCTCTAGAAAGTAGAAAACGCCGGTAATCTCACATAACAATTTGCGAATTCACAATCAGTAAAAGAAGCAAAGGGTAGGAATGCTTAAATCAAAAAGGTTTTATGTGTTTTTGGTTGTGTTGAATTATGTATATGGATGAGAGACACTTATACAATGCTTTGAAGAAGGAGCAAGGACATGCAGGAAAGAGCAAGGACGTGCAGGATAATATGAGTGAGAATACATTGCCTTATGATATAAGCTCCAGCTCCATTAATGAATCGAAGCATTCTACTCCAATGAAGTCAGCGACAGATTTGAATACGAACTCATAATATAGTATACTCGCCATACATGGAGTTCTTCACATGTACACAGGAAATGGCGCTGCATCTTATGCCCAGAATTTTGGCAGACGGAGATATGTTTTCTGTGCTAGATATTTGCAGAGAAGGCCGCGATATTTGCAATCTAACCGAGCGGAGGTATAGACAACCAAGGTAATCGTTGGCTTGAAAAATTTTGTATGATGCATCCGTTTCTCTTAGTGCAGTGTTGTAGTCTTGTTTGGCTTCTAGACAATGGCCAACATGAAGCACTTGTCACTTAAGAGTTGATGTTTATATTGTATGAAGGATACTATATGTGAAGACTGCCATATCCAAACATTAAATGTTGCTAAGGTAATGTTAACCTTACCGTTAACATTAATTTACTAGTACAAGTATTCTTCATTGTACAAATGAAAGTTTGGATTATATTTTCCTTTAATTTGGCTTCCCATCGTTATAAGGCCAAATAAGAAGTCTAAGTGGTTGATTGGTGGATAGGGAGGCCAATGTTCTCGATTGGTAGAGAAAGCCGCATCAATAAAGCGGTTAAGCCATTAATGATGTTGATTGGTGGAGAAAGCCACCGTGAATTGGTTCAATACAGACTTAGGAAAAATGTTTCATCTTTGTTTTTGTTTTACGTGCAAACTAATTAAATCGACAGCAAGTCCCTGCTAGCCCTGGGACTAATAAGGAACAAATGTCTCCTTCGTTACAAAGCCCTGATATTAGAAAATAGTAATAAGCGGCCTCATGTTTAATGACTTCTGGCTTATTACATGCTGGAAGAAGCCACCCAGTTACTCAACATCGACACTATCAGTATAGTAGAACAATTTAAATTCAAATGAAGGGTAACTATGAAAACCACGTTATCAATTAATCAATGATGAAGGGCAGGAACACCCATAAATATCTAATACTATTTTGTGATCTTCAAATAAAGTCCTTGCACAGAGACCTTGTCATACTTTGCCTAAATTATACAGAATTATATGTAGTTTTGAAGGTTGTAGTTTATTGGAGGCCGCCTTTCAGCTTCGGCATCCCAGGTTCAGATTTCAAAGGAGAACATTCACATTTTCACATTTGTAGGACAAGTCTGCTGATCTAATCTTAATATCGATGTTTAAAGCTAGTTGAGAGCCACGTGGTTCAGATCCATTGATCTGAGTCAGCGGTTAAACAAAATTAAAATAAAAGCATACCTATACGTATCTCTAGTTAAATTATTAACTTCTTCATGCTCAGATTAACGATCACGCTCCCTTGGGTTTGTAAATGGATTGCTTTAATATTAATTAATTTATTTCAGATATTAATAATGTAATTTACTTTCAAATAATTTTTTTCATAAAAGTTGAGAAAATTTAATAACGCCAATTTAAGCTCACCAACTTAAGCTGGTAATGTATAACTCAGAATAAGCTCTCTTATACAAAGAACTGCATTTCATCTGTAAGCTGGACACATAAATAAGACAGTTTTGACCAAATACCTGCATATATAACATGACAAGCAACAGTAAACGTATTCTGAGAAAAAACAGTTAACCGCCATTTGATCTAAAATCAGTTGTTTTGAAATAAAACCATAGATTATATTAACAGTAGAAAAGATTACATAACCCTGGCAAACAACGTCAACAGATCCTGCCAGGGTTCTTCAACATGATCGTGCAAAGGTTGTCAAAAAGGACGTTGGATACCATGACCCTAACTGATCATGAGATGAAACTTTAAAGTATCAAAACTTGCAACCACATATAAAACCCGGTACATATTACTTTGATAATACGCAAAACATAATTCTAGCGTGTCACAAAAAGAGACAACAAAAACCAAAAAGAGCAGAAGAATCCATGAAAAAACCCCAAGTCAAAATAGTTCACACTCGCAGTCAGGCACTTGGGCACACAACTTCGCTAAACTTGATGGCTTCGGTGACTAGGGCAAGCACATCAGTCTCAACGGTCGATTCTACATCTTCCCAGGTACTATTGTCTCTGTGTGCGCCTTGTACTGATCCATAGTTCGACTTGAACCATCTGCTGCTCAACCTGCATTCCCATTTTTCATTCCCCATCATATTCGTCCTGTCTCCTCCTGCAACCTGAGAAATACGCAATTTACACTTCTCCTTAACGTATGTTTCAGTGTTTTTGTAACGGATGTTAATAATCAGAAATCTTCCTGGGGGTGCAAAAACGAGTAATTGATCAGGCGTTCGATCCCTCCATGCTTGCTCTACCCATTCTACCAGTCCTGGTGGAATATCAGTTTCATTGAGATGACCCATTGCATGGGTAGCAATTCCCATCCTGAAATCAGTTGTTGTCTGCCCTTCTCGACAGAAGGTCACAAAACCATGTCTCATCGGCAGCCTTCGAACTCTTGTAACCACAGCAGCAGTTGTCGACAATTTGGGTTTGGTAGAGATAGACACAGGAACTTCATTACCGGGGCCACAACGTACTGACACATTATAACGCAGCACATGCTCTTCTACCAGATCCGCCACATGGAGACTAATTTTCTTTGCAGTGGAAACCTTCTCGTACTGAAGGCGTACTAGGTGAAGCCTCACATCTCTTATGAAAGTATCAGAACATGCAGTGGAAAAGAAAGATTTCAGCTTCCTTTGCACGTTGAGTTTCTGCAGGCCTGACACCGAAATGAAATCTCCACTCTCAACTGATTGAGATAAATTAGGCTCAATATCATAAAGTTGCTTTCCAAATCGAATAACCAATTTAATTGTCTTGTGCTCGGTCGTTGAGCGGAGGGACTGAAGGCATGAAATCACCGTGGTTTTATAAGCAGAAAAGTCCCAATGGGAAGATAAGACAGATTCAGAAAGACCCATCTTACTTGAAAACTGAGCAGACAGACAGTCCATATCATAAGATAATTTACTGATCGATGACCCCGACTCCGCTCCAGACACCTCCTCACATATCGCTCCAGTTTTAAGACAGAAATATGATCTATCCGCGGCATCTCTACGATCCGAGCAGATATCTCCCACAAACTTTTCAAAACAAATTTTATGCATAGGTAGGAGCGGATCTGCAAGAGACTTACATAAACAGGTGATAAAAAAGTCAGGATGGTATCCCTTACTTCTGGAAACAACATCGCATAGCAGGCGTTCTATTGCAGAGACTACGCCCTGTACAGCTTTCTCTGATTCTCCGCGTATTTCAAGTCTTCCGACGGACAATTTGACTGAAGAGATCCCTGGAGTGTTTTGGAAGCTCTTGATGGTGCTTCCCTTCTTACCTATAACAGCTCCAGTTGCCACAATAGGCACTATCAACTCACTGAAAAACATGGATGAGGCCGAGGACGAGGACGAGGCCGAGGCCTTTTTCATGACCGATGAACGACTGAATCCCATGGCTTGATGCGTCCCTTTGGATATCAACAACTTGTCCTACGAGCATCCACCGAGTTGGGGGATACAATTTATATAAAAGATTATGACAACGTTGGCATCATATCACACGAGTTACAGATAGGACTTGATCAGATGTGTCATCTATGAATCGTGATCAAGTGAGTTAATTTATAAGAAAGCGGGCATCAATCAAGTCAACCGATAAGATTGTCACTCAATTTAATCTCAAACTGCCAAGCAATCTGCTTCGAAATCTCACCCAAAATCTATGGTTATTCAATATAAGAACCGCATCCTCATCAAGTGAGTTTTGTAAGAAATCTATCGTTATTCCATTTCTCTGTGTATCATTTGGGTGTGGCGGTGATCCATGCCAAATCCAGAGTCCACAGTCTAGAGCTAGTATATCATATCTTCCTTTAAAGCTAATTAATATAGAGAAACACCACAAACATTGCAATTCACTCCTAATTTTCCTTTTTGCAAGCGAGGCAGCAGTGCTTGCATTAACTTCCCATGCACAGAAGATAAAAGATTCCAGCGCTTAAATATGTTTTCCTCTTTAGTTGTGCAAAAGAGATAAAAGATTTGGCAAATCTATCTTTTAATAAAATTTCCTGGAAGTTATCCGTCTTATAATTCCCAGTGATCGTTGGAGTAAATCTTCGTTTTAATTGTTTTTGAAAATCTTCCATGGGAACTTAAATTGCATTTTATTAGTTAATGTTTTGTTACGATTATGGTTTTAGTTGAGTTTTCTAGTTTTAATGTTAAAGTAATTTTTTAAAATATTATTATTTTAAACAAATTTAAATTGATTAGTGTCCCACCTGGTTGCCTCCTCAAGTGAGTTTTATATGAACGGCATCATGAATAAGATCGTCACTCAATTTAATCTCAACCTGACATTCTGCCATGCAATCTGCTTGGAACTCTCACCCAAAATCTATCATCATCCCATATTTAATGGGATGTGAGTGGCGGTAATCCAAGCCAACAGGGCTGGTCAAATTCCAAATGGCCGGAAATTTAATGGCGTTTACCTGTTTTGCATGCCTCTTATTTTGAGTTTTAACAAATTTAGAAAATGTCAATTTTATAAATTTATTATAATAAAACCGAGAGCTTACTATTAAGAATTTTATCCCCTACTCTTATCCATTGACGCCCTTATTAGTCCCTGCCCTCGGGCCAGCAGGGACTATATGAATCGCTTTGTCGTTTTTTCTATTAAACTGCACACAAATCAAAATAATTTATCCAAAGTTTGCATTCGAACATTTTTAGTCTACGAATTATTTGAATACAACCTTTATCCACCTATCAATAGATTCGACCTTTTATTTGGCCTCATCGACCTTTTATTTGGCCTCATCTCTAGGCTATAAAAAAAATGATCAATGGTTTTCCTATGCTTTTTTGGCTTTCCATCGAAGGTATAAGCAATTGCAAAGCAATTTTGAAATAATGCTAACAAAATTGTTAGCATTACTTTCAAACATTAGTTGCCATATTGTATTAATGCCGGGCAATTCATGTTAGCACATTCGCTGCCATCAAGCTCCTTCGCCACCAGCTCCTCCTTTGCCAGAAGCCAAGAAGGAGCTCCTTTGCCTGATGTCAAGTGGCATGGTTCACCATGCTAGCTCCTTTGCATGCAGTGCAAGTGTCTTTTCCATTGAGAGATGGGGAAGGGAAAAGTTGTTATACGGAGGCTTAAGCTCAACAGGCTCAAACTTTGGAAAGTCCATATACTTCTTCATGCTGCTTGGTCCAAGTCCATCTTCATGCTGCCAATGCGAGGAAGCTGTTGTTGATGCGAGGAAGCTGCTGGATCCACAATTAAGCAACCCAGTAATAAAGAAACCCACTAACAAAGGTAACAACAACTCTATGACAAATTGCAGTCAAAATTATTGTAGAAAACTGGTTACAATATCGAAATTTTTCTTGTACAGAACATAAACTAATCTACTTCAAAAGTTTTAGTCTCAGATTAAAAGCGGGCATTGATGTTTAGGGATCGACACTCAATTACAGCTTGCTCATGTCTACCTTTTTTTAAATAGGTATTATATTCTCATACTATCTGTTCAACCACATCATTATTTCAATAACCCATTTTTCTGTCTCATAATATGGCATTGACTGGGAAGCTATTTAGCATGTGCATAAAGGTTCATCACTAGCACGCTGTCTCAAATCGTCTTTATCAATTGACTGTGATATGTCCTGTAGGTTCTGCACAGAGAAGGCTGCTTTAAAATGTCACTGACTTCAGCAATATGTAGCCTTCGAGATCGCTTGCCAACAAACATGAATGATTTTGACTAAACCATACCGCTTGCCTATTTGTTAGGGCGGTGAAGAAAGGACCGCACCCGAAAGAAAATGAGCCGCAGAGCCCTGACACTGGATACATGGTGAGCTGCTGCTAGCCTATATCGGGGGATAAAGCATGCTGTTCTTGCTGTTCATCCCTACATATTCCGTTCAATATGCATCTCCCAACATCACATCCGGACTCATCATTCAACGATTTTCATCCATCTGATTCGCCTGATCTTAAGTATATTTATATTGTTACATTCGGGTTTGACTAGGGAAAAAGCCTTTCCCTTTAGTCGAACTAAAAAATGAGAATGCATACGGTAGTTTTGCTAAAATAACAGCCAAGAGAAACACAATGAAGAATCAGTATAGACTTAATATTTCTGAGTCTATAAGACATCTATCAGATAGTTCTTTCCAAGTAATCCTATCTAGATAGCCTACTCCTAAAATAACAGAATTCTGTCAATAAATTCAATAAAACACTTCCCAAAATGACCCTTGACAACGCAACCTAAGAAAATATGCAAAATCCAAAATTGACAGTATGTTTCTTCATCATATTCTGCACATAACCATGTCCCAACAAGTATGACACAGACAGCTGGTGTAATCCAAGATCAAAAAAATCAAAAACATGAATTTCTCTTCTAATTACGCTGGTTACGCTGGTTCCACTGCTGCTACGCAGAACCGGGCACTGAATCTATCTCACGAAAGCCAGAAACTACATGAATTGATAAGCATTAACATGAGCTTTTATCTAAAATACAGAACGAACCATGAAAGAACGTTATGTTGTTTTCCTAGCTATAAATAAGATCTTAAATCGTAAAACAAATTTTTGATCAAACTGCCAATTTTAACAATTAAAATGGGAGAGCAGTTATAGTATCATCCAACTCGAATCTACACATGTAGAACTAGTTCTTAAAAGAAAATATAAGTATTTCATATTAAATATTGAAATACAAATTTTTTACATACTTGGCATTCTACCTTTGCCTCTTATGCTTTACCTGTTCAAAAAGTCCGGTTATGCCTGCTAGCCTGTTTATCTGCTGCCTCTTCAGGCAAGGAAAGGTTCCTCGATGGCACTCGTAGGCAATGAAAGGTACAATAAACCCATTTCACACTTAGATACTTGCCATAGCCTTGATCTTCTTACTTGGGACTACTCTTGCCCAACAATCTTTTACCCCGGAATATGTTACCTGATCTTAAGCTCGCTCATGAAGGTCAGGATCTCGCTCTCAATGTCAACTGTTCTGATATAAACTAATAATATGCAAAATGCAATCACATTTCCATGCCCAGGCTCTGAAAATCTGAAAAGTTGGAAGAGACCGATGGACTTCCTATGCAGGATGACAAACGGATAAGAAGAACATGTTTGAGACGTCCTTTCGCGAAAATGGCAGCTAGATTAAGGAACATGATCCAGAAATTAAAATTAAAAATAACATAACTTAATCTTGGCATTATCTGTGGGCGCAAAGTTAACTGGTTATAAGGCCTGTTTTATGTCATAAAGGGTACCTTGGGACTCTACAAAGAGGGCCTACATGCAGCCGGGGTGGCATACATGTAGCCCGATGGCTACCGGTGGTTAGGTGTGGCCATAGACGCATGGCCCCATGCACACTGCCGCACCCATCCTTAGTCCACGCTTTTGTCATACTTGGCCGTCATACCTTTTTTTAATTGACTAAGTTAAATTTGTCTTATATATGTCTAAGGGTATGTCTAATGTTTAGCATTACCGCATGTATTATGTTCACCGGCATGTCTTATGTTTAGAACATTTGTCTAATGCTAAGTATTAGATGTGGATTAGCCTTTTGCAGGATTGTACAGGTGTTAGAGGCTAACAGATGCTTTCAGACATGTAACACATGGTGAGACTAGATTTATGAGCCAGATATCAGGTTACATCCGCTATTTATTTATTAGCTGATTGCAAACGAATTCAATTGTAATTTGCAGCTGAGCAGAACAATTAGGTACAGTTTCTTACGAATTTTTAAATTCATACATAATAGCAATTTTCACGTTTTTATTTTGTGCAAATATCATTTTGTTTTCTCAATATATATAATAGCAATTTTCAGGTTTGTATTTTGTGCAAATATCATTTTGTTTATTCAACGAAGGTTTTAATTGTCTTAATACTGTAATTCATTCCATGCAATTACCATTATCTATTTTGGATTTCCTGCATCCCATGCAATTAGCTTTATCTTTCGACTTCTATCCTGTATTAAAATTGATTATACAAGTGTTTCAAACTGTCTGCCGTATCCAGACAAATCCCTTCAATATATTGCATAACTTGTTAGGACATGATTTATTATTGTAATAAGCAGAACCGCTTAGTAGAAGCAATAAGACTGATCTGTAAGCACAGTGATTACAAGCAAGTGATAGTTTACCAACAATGACTATTAACTTCTTTGTGACTTGTACTTTAAGTCATTATCAATATTGCAGAGATTCAGTGGGCGTCATAGCTCTGCGCATCACAGGTTGGAGCGGAAGCAAGCTCTGAAAAGCAACGTGCGAGCATGTGAATAAACTTCATATTTTATTCTGTGCACAGAGAGCCTGCACGTCCTCACTGCATTTTTCGTGGTCTCCATTCAATTGGATTCTGTAAAATAAATAGACTACTTCAATACTTTTATTTTACATGAGAATCCTCACAGTTTTGAGATTGCTTTTTATTTGGGAACACAATAATATACATCGAATTTCGGACTATCAAATATTATAAATATACAGCACATTCATAGATTCGCTCGCAACAAATGGGTTATGATTTTTTTCTGTTATTACAACCTAACTCCCATTAGCTTTCCTTTATTTATGCTCTATGCTTTCTGGAAGTTGCTTTGAG
>LPNX010876846.1:207641-240141 GCA_001517045.1 Pseudotsuga menziesii
GTAGTAATAATAATTTACTACTTGATTTTAAATTTAAAAGAGAAAAATAGTTAAGATTATCGACATTTATTATTTATATATAAGAATTTTGGACCAAACCTATCCTCTCTCCATTCTCCTCCACTGCAGTCTATGGGTACAAGCTCAGCCAGAATCCATTCATGTGATTATCTAATAAAGTTGAATGCAGCCACCATGTTTGATGCAACCTCTTAGATTGCTCATGGATTCTCAAGTTTCTTGTTGGATATGCTCGATACATCATTAGAAGTTAGTAGTGGAAATAACAGAATTCCAAAAGGTTGCATTTCAAAGTAATCCAATGCCTCAGAATTTTCCATAGTTTATCAAATGTAGCTAATAATTATCTAATGTTTATTGCTAATAATAATTTGAACATAGTTTATCAAATGTAGCTAATAATTATCTAATGTTTATTGCTAATAATAATTTGAACATGTGATGAAATGTAATGTTGTGTACATCAAGCTTTACAAAGTGATGAGATAGACATATTAGTACTGCAAATTTTTAAATGTCAAATGCTCTCTTGTGCTATGGTGTCTACCTGCTACCTAGTGCTCCCCAACGCTTCGATGGGAGAATTATCTGCACAAACTAGACTGATCCTGCATTGGCGAGTTGGCTCCAGGACTTATTTTATCATTAGGAAGGTCCCGGATGGTTTTTTTTTCTTTACTGCTTTTCTTGGGATGGATTTTGTTCATTAACGCGGTGTCTGCCTCTTGTATTTTGCAGGTTCTCATGCAGCAGTTTAGGGTTTGATCATGATCAGCAGGTTTAGTCTTTGGTCTTGATCAACTGTTTAGGGTTTGAGCTTTATCAGCATGTTTGGTTCTGTACATTATAGTACATTATCTTAGTTGAATATAGACATATAGTAGTGCAATTTTTAAAATCTCAAATGCTCTTTTGTGCTTTTGTTTTTAAGCATATTTCATTTGGTTATGTAAGTTATCTATATTTAATTTCCAGATAAAAACCTCCCCTCAAATAGCTAGAAAGTAAGGCATAATCAGATACTTTCACCTTCGCTATGTTCAAGTGCGGAGCGGGAAGAAATCAAGAGCCTTTCAGCTAGGGTTGAAATCAAGAGCCTTTCAGCTAGGGTCGAAGGTAAGTAAGGTATAACCTCATCAATCCAACTGGATTCAATTCAACCAAATTCAATTGAATTCGTTAAAACAAATACCTTACCAACGAGAATGTGCTCTGAATTTACAATTTGTGTTCTAATTTTTGTATGGTTTGCAGGACACAAGAAGGAACTGGACTGTGCAACTCTTTCCTTCTACAGAAAGACGATTGGAAGAAAGGTCTTCTCAATTTCCCCAGCTACCTGCAAGTTGCTTGTATCTTCACCTTAGTGATAAGATGATTATACTCTTAGGAGTCTGCACTGATAAACAAGGAGTTAAACAAGGAGTAAAGCATTATATCTCCTCCAACCGTTCTTGAGAAAAGCGATAGCAATTGTTCTGGTGAAAGAAAAACAATTGCAATAAATGCATTATTGAATAGTTACAATGTTACAATGCCACTGATAGAATACTCAATACTCATCTCACTGCTACCCATACCAGATAAGAATTTTTCCAGTAATCCCTTGTGAAGCGTAGTGGATGAACTCCCAAATCTCATCATAAAATGCACTTGTTTTTTTGGTTGTATGGACGAATTACTGGGTCTCTTAATTGAATGTCTGCTCTTAAATTTTAATAGACCTTTGGAGAAAGCCATCCCTATGTGAAAATGTTCATTGATGCGGAGTACCATTCTCGCAGGAGTTGGAGTAGGAACGTGACAAACCGTTAGAATGCATTCTCGCATGAAGTAGCATATGCATCTATTGCATCTATTGTGATAGCTAAGAGTATCCAGCCCGATTAGCCAGACTTCAACCAGACTCCAAAACTTTAGGCAGGGACTTGTTGCTTAGCAACCTCCCTTGTTGTATATGCACAATTGTATTCGATATCATTGACGCCGTGATTGTATATGCACAATTGTAGTCGATATCATTTGACTAAGTAATTTTAAATATTATTCTTTTAAATAGTATCATTATCTTTGTCTTAACCACCTGGTTCTCAACTAGCTTTAAGCATCGATATTAATATTAGTTCAGCAGACATGTCCTACAAATGTGAAAATGTGAGTGTTGTCCTTTGAAATCTGAACGTGGGATGCCGAAGATGAAGGGCCTCCAATAAACGACAACCTTCAAAACTACATGTTCTGTATTATACTGAAATAGGTATAATTCAGGCAAAGTATGACAAGGTCAGTGTGCAGAGATTTGATCTGCACAGTATGAAAGGGTCTCTGTGCAAGGACTTTATTTGAAAATCACATAACAGTATTAGATATTTATTGGTGTTCCTGACCTTCATCATTGATTAATTGATAACCTGGTTTTAATGGTTACTCTTCATTTTAACTTAAATTAGTTTAATAATAGTGTCGATGTTGAGTAACTGGGTGGGTTCTTAGCGTGTAATAAGCCATAAGCCATTAAATGAAGGAGAGACATTTGTTCGTTATTTTCTCATGCATATAAAATATTTTTTTGGGTTATAGTTAAATCTTCCATTGTCATCAAGTCTGAGCAGAGTCTTGATTTGGTCTTAATTTGCCTGAACGTTTGCAGGGACTCGACTCGTGTTTTCCTACTCCTTGTCCTCGTTTTTGCCTCTTATTCTAATCTCAGATTCAAAGAGAAACGTTGAGTTTCCTACAGTATTATTTCATGTTCAATAATGGGGACGTGAATTAGTAAAGCAACATAATTTGTGGCTAACAAACATCCATAGGTTTTAAGTTATTTAATTGTTACTTGTTTTCTAAGATTAATTATAATTACCTGTTAGACTCAGCTATAAAACAACCACTTATTATTTAAAACTAAGATTAATTATAATTACCTATTAGACTCAGCTATAGTTAAATGGTTGTTTATCACTACTTATTATTTGAAACCAGACTAGAGCAAGTGAGTCCAAGTAAATTGGTGGAGTGAAATGGACAAGTAGTCAAAGTGGTCAAATCTACAAGTAGTCCGTTAAGTTGTGTTTAAGTGGTAGAACTGACAAGTTGTTTACCCACAAGTTGTCTAAGCAGAAAAGTGGTCGAAGTAAAACCTATGGTAAAACCGACAAGTAAGAACTTGTCTAAAAGACCAACCAAATTTGGTATACTTGTGTAGTGGGTTTTACCTGACAAGTAAAAAGAAAAAGAGGTCAGCCTGAAATTTTTTAATAACTGGTAAAGTCAAGTTTAGTCGGCTTTGTTTTTGCTAATACTTGACTGACTTGTGACCTGGTAGTATTGATCAACTAATATATATTCCATTATTAGTTGAAGCTTAGAGACTTCAAATTTTCAAGGCATGCCTGAGGAAGTAGAGTGTTGATAAGGACGTTGAAATTGCAGCTCTTGCTTGAAAATTTTTTAAGGCATGCCTGAGGAAGTAGAGTGTTGATAAGGACGTTGAAATTGCAGCTCTTGCTTGAAGTAGAGTGTTGATAAGGACGTTGAAATTGTAGCTCTTTATTTCTACACAGAAGGATTGAGGAAGTAGAGTGTTGATAAGGACGTTAAAATTGCATCTCTTGCTTTCTATACACAAGGATTAAGTGTAGCTTGTGTGAATGCAATATGCTAGAGTGCTTGCAAGTACGCACAACAAGAAAATTCATTTTTTTAGCACCATAAGTTAGCACCATTTAGGTATTAACAAGGGTTACAAGTTTGTGGTGTTAAGGTGTTGCTATTAGCATCACGTACATTTTTTGGTGTTAAGGTGGTGGTATTAGCATTACTTATATTTTGTGGTGCTAAGATGGTGTTAATGTTTATTAATATTACTAAAAAGTGAACTTTTCTTTATCTATTTTAAGATAATGCATTGTTGGCAAGTATTGTCAAGTGGTGTTAAGCTATTATGTGCCACATGGACATGCACCAATAAAATTTAACAAGTGGTGCTAAGCTATTATGTGCACCATAGACATGTACAAGATTTACTTATGAGGATTTGCACCATAAACAAAACAATTTCACTAATAATTATTTTGTAAATAACATAATTCTTTTTTTTCCATATTAATTTATGAGTATTTGCACCACAATTACAACATATCAATTATTTAATTTTATACTATTTAAACAAAAAAATTCTTCATTTACTAAGTTTTGCACCAAAAACAACAAGTTTACAAATAATTATTTTGTAACTAATTCAATTAAAATATTCATCTTTAATACTATTTCAAGAGTACCTTATATTCTTGATATTGAAAAATAATTTAATAACCATTTTTAAGTTATTAATTTCATAAACTAGCAATAAAAATGATTTGAATTTAAATTTGATTATTCAACTCAAAATAATTGTATCAATATTTTTAAATTTTATGATAGACATGAATATTGTTATAAGGTTTTTAGCACAAGGAATCTTATCTACATGCATGGTAAAGAGATAAAAACTCTACCCTATGACCTAAAAAGAAGTTTTTTAGGAATCTAAGAAATGAAAAAAAAACACCTCAAAAGTCACACACTCCTTCCTAATAGTATTATTAACCTCTACTTGTGGGAATTGACATTATTATAGTGTTTTAATCATCGGGATATGTCTAGTGGCCATTAACATAGGTGAGAGAGGAAACCCAAGCCTTAGGGTAAAGGAATCCTAAGCCTAGAGAAATGTCATGTTGGAAAGTACCATATAATGGTGGTCCTAAGTGTTTATTTGTAGCATGGGCATGCCCACAAGTGTTTGAACTACGATGATTCACACCATAAACATAAAAACTTCACAAATAATTATTTTGTAAATAACTTAATTCAATTTTTTTTCATTCAAATAAATGCTTAGAGTAATTTATGAGGTTTTACACCAAAGTCATAACAAATTCAATTATTTATATGTATACTATTTAAACAAATAAGTTCACATTATTCATTTATGAGGATTTGCACCACAAGCACAACAAGTTCACAAATAATTATTATGTAAATAGATCAATCCAATTATTCATTTTTAATATTACTAAACAAATACCTCACTTTCTTAATACTCACAAATAATTAAAGACAATCACTTTTAATTTGTACTATTATTATAAAATAGTAATAAATTTAAATTGAATTGAATTTTGATTATTGGATTGCGTATATTTTTAAAGAGATGTATAAAAATTCAAAGATTTGGATGGGACGACCATTTGTTTTCCTAGAATAAAATTCAACACTCTCAAAAACATGTTGGGCACCCAAAATTCCAAAACTTGATTACTGTAGCTTGAATTTTTAAAATTTCTACTGAATTTTATCAAAATCATGTAGAAAAAATCAACATATTCCAAACAAAATCATGGAATTTTTATATTGTGCGTATTTTTAATGATATTATTAGATTATTGATGGATATTAATATCATTCTCACATGCCCCAATTTTGTAAAAAAGATATATTATCATATTTGATTTTATTTCAAGACAATATGTTAAAATTTTATGCTAAGTTGTAAATGATGACTCAGCCGAGTCAAGGATGTGAATGTAATTCTGAATATTTTAATTATAAATAAATAAAAGTGGAGGCAACGGCTTGGGAGAGTTGTTAAAAGAGTGTTTACTCGTCAAGTTGGTGGAGGAGACTCGGTGGAGAGTAAATAGACAAGTGGCAGCTTCCTCAAACACTTCCAATGTTGCAGGTGGAAACCTCCCTACATTTGGGGTCATGATCCCCCAAGAAAGTGGGATCAGAGCATGTGGCTCAATTAATGACAATTAACCCAAAAAGACTTTGGAAATCTTAATAAAAATACCCATTGAAGAGAGCTGAGGCTGCTCATTCCAAAAAGAGAACCATTCAAGTGAATGTACTTCAGAGGATTTCATTGGGGAGGGAATTTGTGGAATGTGTTTGAGGGGTAAACTTCAGAAAGTGATCTAGTGCAGCCTTTCAGCTGAAGGATCTTACTGCTGAGTGCAGAGTTAGTACTGAGTCATTGGACTAGTATCTTGTTGTATGCTCCACCAGTTCTCAGCCAAAGAGATGAGGAACAAGCTCGGGGGTCCTGAGAAGTCGCTGTGTGAGCGCTCTTGAGGAGTTTGTTGGGAGGAACGACCTCCCAACATTGTTGTTGTCTAGTTGAAAACATGTTATACGGTCTTTTATTTACTGTGTTAAAAGTTGATATCTGAGAATGAATGAATAATGAATGATTTACATGTTTTGTAGTGAACTATTAAAGCTTGTAATATTTTAGTTATTTGAATATTTAATCTATATTTGATGAAATAATCCTAACATGTGTTTTTCCCCGTCTAGAATGGACCAGACCGTACTCTAGCATAGGCAGTATAATTTAAATAGATGAAAGATATGATAGAAATCTAATTTGAATAAAGTTATTATGTATTTCAGAATGTTCCAATCTTTTCTTTCTGTAGATAGTTGCTTTCAGAAAAGAATATTAATATGCCTAGTTAGGTTTATTATTTAAACGAGACTGTGTATTAAGAATGCTAGAAAAAGAAATAGCCATATTATTTTTACTAATAGCAATGTATTATATTCACGAGTTGTTCAAGTAGGTAAGTTATTTCTTTGATACAGTACTTTCTTCTGTAAACTACACTACTATTTTGAAATAGAGAAGATAGAAACAACTTAGATATAATGCCTATCTTTTTATGTTAAGCAAAAAATTAAGTATGGTTCTTTTAGTTTATTTCTTTTACTAATAATAATAATAAACTTAACCCGCAACTATTCGAATGCTAGATAGAGTTTAGCAACATATATGTTTCTAAAAAAAAATTAATCTAAAGATAAAGAGTATCTTAACAGAGAACTATATAGCTCCAACAGTAATTTATTTATATAATTAAAATAACTAAGATACGACAATAATATATTTTTAAATTAATAAGTATTATAACAAGAAATGGTTCTGTAAACAGATTATACATGTAAAGGAATAATGACAGGGTGATAACCCTTATTTCATTTCTTAGTACGCTAATAGAAATAATACTACTAAATGACCTAAATTAATACAGATTAGTCATAGTCTTTATTAAATAAGTGTATGCACAAATACAAGCTTAAGTATTTATATTATATACACATAATAGTATTACATAAATAATATCGTTTATAAATTAACAATTTTTTAAACAAAATGAAGGAATCTTGAACCAGAGTTTAATTCATTAAACCCTAACCTCGAAATCCTTGAGTACTAAAATGGTTTAAAATTCTATTAACAGCAATCTAATCTATTTATTAACAATACAGAAAATATCTTCTTAGAAGTTAAATAGGGTTAAAACCCTAGCTCATAATTTTGAGCTGAAATTACTGAGTTTTCTTTAAAATATACAAAACCATTACAGTAGTAACCCAAGATAAGCAGTAAACTTATTTCTTTTTATATAAACATTAAAAGAACATTGTAAATTCGTTTACACAGAGATAAAATACAATTACATAAAGGAGAACGAGTTTAAGTTTAAGACACGCTGTCATAAAGATATTTACATTATATCCACAAGCCCGAACGCCTAATGTAAGTCAAAACATTAACAAAGTACCAAAACTCTAAGAGCCGAGTATCCACATCGTGCTTTGGAGTATGAGCAAGTATAAACATAATATTACAAAACTGTAAGTTCAACTTTAATACGAGAGGAGAGATTTACAAGACATAGCTTAAAGCCAAAGTCACCTTGCGAACATCAAGGGTTTGAATCAAAATAAAAACTATAAAAATGGATAGCAGCAACCCAATACTGGGTGCACCACGGCGGAGACTTTTTCCAGCTGCAAGAGTCTATAAAAGCAAGGGGAACCATGTTCAAAACCGGAGTTTACCGTGAATGATTCGTGGAGCCATTTATGCAGTACGACAATCAACTTTGGAGACGAGCCAACCTACATTATAAAGAACCAAATTTATTTAAAAATCAGAAACCTTTATGAGAAAAAGAACAATAAACAACAATAGCTCTTAATTATTATTTTTACTCACCTTAACTAGAAGTGAAAACGATGGAGCCCTGGACAAACAGTAACACCATGACCAACGCTAAAAAGATCCAAACCCTCATTCTCCCCGGGGATGGAGACGATGGGACTCTGGTGTTTTTCACAACTATTAGCAGAGGTGTGGGTAAGCCTAAGCAAATTGTTTTAAATGTTATTTGAGAGAGAATTGTTTTCTAAAGTTTAATAGGCAGGTATGGAAAGGTTGGAAGAGTATGCATAGGAGGAGTCTCCAGTTACTGAAACAAGAAATCTACCAAGAGATCCTATACCAGAGGATTTAGCTACCAATTCCTCATAATTGTTACAGACTGTAAAGGACCTAAAAACTGAAATGGAGTCTGTAAAGCGAGAAAATGAAAGGATTATGAGGGCTCAAGAAGAGCTTAATCAAATTTTAACTAAGAAGTTTCAAACTAAGGGTAGGGGTAGAAGAACCGAATCAGAAGATATTAGTCATGAACATAAATCTAAAAAGATGAAACATACTAAAACTGAAAGTAGTTCGTCTTCTGAGTTATTTGGTGAACAATGAAACTGTCATACTACCAGTGACAATAGTGATGATAATTAGTACACTAAAAAGAGGAAATACAAACCTTATGAGGAGATTTCTAGAGAATTCAAAAAGATAAAACCATCAACCTTTAATGGAGAGACTAAGAAGGGGGAGGAAGCTGAATCCTGGTTATCTGGGATGAAGAAGTACTTCCAAATATATAACTATTCTAACCATTTAAAGGATAGAATGACTATATATAACCTCTCAAGAAAGGTTGACATTTGGTGGCAGGACTTGAAAAGAGTTAAGGAAATAAAAGAGAAAAATGTAAACTATAGTACCTTTAAGAGATATTTCAAAAAGAAATTCTTGTCCAAGCAGTATTATGAGGAGAGAGCCAAAGAGTTTTATGAGCTGAAGTTAGGATCAATGAAAATGAAGGATCTGAATAGTAAGTTCTTAATTCTACTTAGGTATGTACCATACCTTGTACATGAGAAACCAAAGGTACAACGATTCCTTAGTTTTCTACCTTATCATATAAAAGATAGAATTGAATATGATAACCCAAAGACTTTGGAGGAATCGATGAGAAAATCTAACTTATGTTTTGAGCAGAATCGGAAGAAAGAAAGCTTGTCCAACTAGAAGGTTAAGAAAAATAATAATCAGTTTGAACAAAAGAAGAAGGATTTTGTGCCTAATAGAAATTATAAGAATAATAAGGTCAAAAACTATCCTAATAACAAGAACTTCCAAGGAAATAGGAATAATACACCCAACAACCAGAACAATCCTAAAGGTAAGGAATTTGCAAATAATCAAGGAAATTTTACCAAGAATTTTGAGTGCAAAGAGCCTATCAAGTGCTGGGAGTGTAATGGCCCACACTATGCTTCAGTCTGTCCAAACTGGAAGAAGACTGTTAGCAACATTCATACCATACAGGAGGAGATGACCGTTGGGGAACTAGCAAGGAGCATGCATAGAATCAACACAGCCTTGGAGAACCGATAAGCTGAATATCAGACTTCCATGGTGGAAGTAGAAGGTATGATAAATCAGACCCTTGTAACTATTTTGATTGATCTAGGAGCTAGTCTCAGTTATATTGCACCTCAAATAGTAGAAAAATGTAAATTATCTGTTGAAAAATTTGAGAATTTATGGTTAGTTTAGTTAGCCACTCATGCTGAAAGAAAAGTAACTTGGTTTTTTAAAGAATGTGCAATAGTTATGGATAAATTTGAAACTATTGTTAAACTGAATGTTTTTCCTCTTGGTTCTTATGATTTGTTGATTGGTATGGACTGGTTAGAACAACATAGAGTAATTCTAAACTGTTATGATAAAACTTTCACATGCTTAAACAATTATGAAAAGATAGTAAGTGTTAAAGGAATACCTAGAAAAACCACCATAAGGCAGATTTATACCCTACAGCTTAAGAGAGCTGTTATAAAAGGATGTAAAGCTTATGCAGTAACAACTATTGATGAGGAAAGTATAATTAAAACATATAAGTTAAAAGTGGAAGAAATACCAGTATCAAAAGAATATGTTGATGTATTCTCAGAAGAAATTCCAGGATTACCTCCAAAAAGGGAATTGGATTTCACCATTGAGCTGGTACCGGGTGCAGTACCTAGCCCAAAGGCCCCTTATCGAATGAACATACTTGAACTTAATGAATTAAAATCTTAATTAAAAGAATTAATTGATAAAAAGTATATTTGACCAAGTGTGTCTCCCTGGGGGGCACCTGTCATCTTCATCAAGAAGAAGGATGAAACTATGCGACTTTGCATAGATTACCGCCAATTAAACAAGATGACCATCAAAAATCGATATCCGTTACCCCGCATAGATGATCTGTTTGATCAACTACATGGAGCCACGATGTTTTCAAAAATAGATTTAAGGTCTAGATATCATCAAGTAAGGATTAAACATGAAGACATCTTTAAGACAACTTTCAGAACTAGATATGGTCATTACGAATTTGTCGTAATGCCATTTGGGCTTACTAGTGCTCCAGCTGTTTTCATGTGTTTAATGAACAACGTGATGCATAAGTATTTAGATAAGTTTGTGGTCGTGCTTATCCATGACATTCTTATCTATTCAAAAACTGAAGAAGAACATAAAGAACATCTAAAAAATGTTTTGCAAGAGTTACGATAACATCAACTCTTCGCAAAGTTTAGTAAATGTGATTTCTTCAACGATAAGATTAGGTATTTAGGTCACGTCACGGGGACTTCACTTAGTGAACCTCTCACATAGCACATGCAATCGTGGGATATTAAATAATACCCTTAATTTCGAGAGATATTGACCCAATCTCTTTTTGTTGAAACCCCCTCCCAATACTTAAAACCTCCTCCCCAACCCTTTTTATAGCTCAATCCTTATAAAACACCCTACCCGGCCCCACCTTAAACCCTCATCCCCTCAATACTTGCAATATATTGGTTCTATTTTTGATAATTTTAAAACCCACAATATGAACTAACGTGATAGTATATTGGTCAACAAGTGAAGCCCCCATGGGTCACGTAGTGACCAAGGAAGGAATTTCTGTAGATCCTGAAAAGATAAGGGCAATCGAAGATTGGCCGGTTCCTAAGGATGTAACGGATGTTCGATCTTTCATGGGCATTACCAGTTACTACCTGAGGTTCATTGAAGGTTTTTTGAGGATAGAAAATCCAATAACTTCCTTGCAGAAGAAGGGAAAGAAGTTTGACTGGAATAAAAAATGTGAAGAAAGATTTAAAAATTTAAAAAATTTATTAACCAGTGCACCTATTTTAAGAATAGAAGATCCTAATAAAGAATTTGCAGCATGCACTGATGCCTGTAATGATGGCTTAGGTGGTGTTCACTCAAGAAGGGCATGTTATTGCCTATGAGTATAGAAAGTTAAAAGTTCATGAAAATAATTATGCAACATATGATCTGGAATTAACAGCTGTAATACACACCTTAAAGATGTGGCGACATCACCTAATTAGCAGAAAATTTGTTTTAATGACTGACAATAAAGGGTTAAAGTATCTTTTAGATCAGCCAAATTTAAATGCCAGACAAGCTAGGTGGTTAGCTTTCTTAAGCGAGTATGATTTTGAAATTCAGCATATAAAAGGTAAAGAAAATAAAGTTGTTGATGCATTAAGTAGGAATGCAAGGCTGAATTTTGCAGCACCTATCTGCACCTATGTTTCAGACTTGGATGAATAGCTTAAAGAAGGAATAGAACAAGATGAAATTTACCAAAATTTGCAAGCTAAAGCTAAAGAAAATCCAACAGAAAACTTAATTAAAGGTTACAGTTTAAATGAAAAATAATTTTTACTATATAAAGATAGAATGTATGTACCTAACTTACCTAAAGTTAAACTGTTAATTCTGGATGAAATTCATAAAACACCATATTCAGGTCATCCAGGTTATCAAAAGACTATAACTATGTTAAGAAAAGAGTATTTCTGGCCAAATATGAAAACTGAAGTACTAGAATATATTGTTAGATGTCTTGAATCTCAATAAGTAAAAACTGAACATCAACACCCAACTGGTTTGCTTCAGCCATTACCAATTCCTAGCTGGAAATGGGAGATAATTAGTCTAGATTTTATTACTAGGCTGCCTAAAAATCAAATTTAGAATGATTCTATCATGGTAGTAGTTGATAAGTTAAGCAAAGTAGCTCAGTTTATACCTATTAAAACTACTTATAAAGCTGCAAACATAGCTGATATTTTTCTAAAACATATTTTTCGATTACATGGAGTACCAAAAGTCATAATCTCAGATAGAGATCCTAAGTTTACAATAAACTTTTGGAAGTCTTTGTTTAAAGGGTTAAACACCACATTAAATTTTAGTACTTCTTTCCATCCTCAAATAGATGGACAAACTGAAAGGTTAAATGAAGTATTAGAAGATCTATTAAGAATGTATGTGAAAGATTAGCCTGGTAAATGGGAGGACTATTTACATCTGGTAGAATTTGCTTATAATAATAATTATCAGACATCAGCCAAATTTAGTCATTTTCAAATTTTATATGGACGGAAATGTAATACTCCTATCTTTTGGAGTAATCCAGTAGATAGATTGGTATTAGGTCTATAACTGTTAAAAGAAATGGAAGAAATTGTAAAACAAGTGCAGGGAAATTTGAAAGTGGCACAGGATCGGCAGAAAAGTCAAGTAGACTTAAAAAGAAATCCAAAGGAGTTTGAGGTAGGTGAACATGTGCTCATCAAGGTAAGGCCCAAAAAGAGCTCTCTGAGATTGGGGAGTTGTGTAAAATTGGCACTTCGTTACTGTGGCCATGTTGGAGCTGCAACATTTTCCCAAAATTCGAAAAAATTCGAGACCCTCCTTTTGCTTATATTAGCTTGATATTCTTATTTGATTTGATCTGAGGATTATTCAAAAAGACTTTTTTCTAATGATTGAATTGATCTTCCACTTGTTTAAGTTTATCATTGCCTTGAATGTGTTTTCAAATGTTGGGTCGGAAGCTCTTTTGCTCGTGTTCCCGCCGTTGCGGAGAAATAATCATCTTTGGCTTCGTCATTTCTCTCCGGTGCATTTGTCTTAATCGGCTAGCTTTGGTTTTCACATCGGAACTTTTTGTCACTACTTTTTTCGCAGTTGCGGACGGTAAACCACGAAGCCCCCCAATTATTGTATTAAACTTTCAAGCTCCACTTTGTTATTTCATCGATCTTTGGGTTTTGGGTTTCCGCCGTTGCGGCCACTGAAAGAACTATCCTTCCGGTCTTTTAGTTGTGTTCTCTTCCGATTCAGACCTTGCATTGCGGACTGTGATGTCCTTTACGGTTCTGCCGTTGCGGATCTTGTTTCCACTATCACTCCGACGATTAAGTCTTGTGAAGCTCCGATGAGGATAGCTTTGCAGATAGCTTGGTGGTTTTGCCACCCGACGTTGCAGAAAGAAATATCTTTATGACATCTGATCCATTTTTCTTCTACCGTCTGATTTTATTTTTTTCCCGCCGTTTATGGTTGATTATATATATATGGGGTCGTGTGGATTATTCTATTACTGTTTCCAACTGTCGCTCTCGTGTGCTATCGTTCTCTCGAGCTCGCAAGGACTCCGTTGTCGGTACCTGCATTTCCAGGTGTCTTAACCGTGGAAGCTTGATAGTCCTCATCCCACCGGATACGCAACAATGCCAGGTAGGCTCCTATTTGCATTATCCCATTCCGTTCAAGCATTTTGTTGATTTTTCTACGGTTGGGTTTTTTTTCCACGGTTGTTTTTCCCTTTGGCCCCGTTATTTGCTTGTATATATAGTAGGGGGGCTTGATCATAATTGTTCGTGGGGGGGGGTTTTGACCCACATGGTAGTTTTTTCCCACAGCCTTTTGTTATGCGACCCTGGGCTTAGTGTATGAGGGGTTTGGTGCAGACGACCGTTACGCTGTCTGCACCAATCTGCCTTGTATGATGATGTTTTGGTAGGGGAAGGTTTTTCATGGCCTTCCTGTAGAGTTTGGAATGGTTCCCCCCCCCTTTTTGTTTTCATGCTACCCGCATCCTCGAACCATAGCCATATGTCGCCACGCTGTTCTGCGTGACCCGGCTCGCTGTCGGTTTCGAACCCAAGCCGGTGAGGGAGATATATCACTGCATATAGTTTTATTGATCATATATTGCATGGGTAGTATTTTGTTAAAGCACACCGCTAAAAGGGATGGAACAATTTCCACTGTTTTTCCTACGCGGCGTGGTGGTCATGGCGCCCGCAAAGAGCCCGAATTCTCTTCATTTTAATGTTGATTTGTTTACCGCTCGCAATTTGTTGATGGAACTGTTTTGATATTATACAGAAGTGTTAGCTTGCACATATTTGCTTCATTTAACAAATTTTCGTCATGTTAAACACAAATGGGGTAAAACACTACACTCTGTTGTCTCAATGTTTGCACCTTATCTGGAAATGGCTTAATGTTTATAATTTCATATATGATAGGAAGATTTCGAACTCAAAATGTCGAAGAAGAAAAAGAAGAAGGCCCCTGTGGTCGAGGAGGAGCCCGATGTGGAGATTGTCACCAAAACCGAATACATTTATGAGGACACCAAGTGCATATCTGGTGTAGAGCCGGAGTACCAATGGGGAGAGATATACAGGTTCATCACGCACCGAGAGGTGCCTAATATGGGCTTGGAAGAAGAAGGCATTTACGCCAATATAGAGAGATTTTCACTGATGAAGATTTCCACAAGACCAGAGCTTTTCCCATGCTCTGAAGTGATTGGTTGGATTCTGCCCTGGGCAGATGTGACCACTATGATCCTGGAGAATGTTGACAAACAAGGCTATGCTGCCTATAGCCTAGGATATGTAGCCATGGCCTACCACCTGCCAGAAGCACAAGTATTTTTGTCTGATGATTGGATGAAGAACATCAGAATGGACCTTGTGGAGACCCTCAAAAGAATGTTGTTGCCTAGAAAACATTTCAGAACCAGGCATACGGGAGAATATGACACAGCAAGCTTAAGGGCCCCATATAGGTTTATTGCCTTAATGCTTAGCAGGATTTTTGGAAGAGCTCATGGCAAGAGATTCAAATTGGAATGGATGCCCATTATTTTTTATGTTGCAACCTAGGGGACCATTTTCAACTTGGCTAACATAGTATCAAACAATATTTCATACTGTATGGCCTCATCCTTGGGAGGAGTGTTCCAAAAGAGGTCTGAATTTTATATGAGTTCCATACTTGTTGATTGTATATTGTGCAATCAACATTTCCCCGACCTTAGGTGCATCTGGGACAGGGAGAGGATGCCGGTTTATGCTGCTTACAAGCCACTATGGGCACACAAATACCATAGTCATTACCAGGAGGTTTTTGAACAGTTCATCATGCCCTTGTATACTCTCATTTTTCTGAAGGAATGCGACTGCATGTCAGAAGAGGCATTGCAAGTAATCGAAGAATATGCAGATTATTTCCTGACTGAGGATGGACTCTACTTCAGTATGTTTGGAGGCTCCAGAGCACCCTCCCTACTGCCCAAATATGCCACAGACTACATCATTCCTAAAGAGGCAGTTAGGCAAGTATTCCTGGATGGCATTGGAAGTTTTTTTTTTGAACATAAGAAGACTGCCTTTCCCCCTTTTCCTTTCAAGTTAGCGAGCTATAAGTTTAACAGAGTAAAGAAGGCAGATGAGTTTGTAGAAGAGTTGGATAAGTTTCATTTTGGTGAGATGCCCTTTCACAGAAATGATTTCCACAACAAAGTGGCTGAACACTGCAAAGAGCACAACGTCCATTTCGAATATACCCACCATTTGGATAGAGAAGAATCTGTCTTCCACAATGCAGTGAATATGACAGCCTTGAGGAGAAGGTTCAAGAAGAAGATAATCACAAATGGTGGGAAGGGGCAGGATGAACAAGCACAAGCTGATGAAGAAGCCAGGAAATGAAATGAGGAAGCCCAAAGGTTAGCCCAAGAGGCTAAGGGATGGCTGAAAGGAGAAGAGGAAGAGAAAAGAAGAGCTGCCCAGGAGGCAGCCAAAAAAGTAGAAGAAGATGCGAGAAATGAAGAAGAAGAAAGGAAAAGAAATCTTGATGAGGATCTTAAGAGACAGGAAGTAGAGAGGGTGAAGCTTACACAGTCAAATTCAGAACAGTCACCCTCTGACACAGCTGGCGGTCAGACCCCGGACATAGAGAACCCCAAGGTTCAGGACCCAGAAGTACCGGCTGCCAGCATACTTGGACAATCTATGGTCCCCACACTTAAACTGGTCCGTTTGGTATAGAAGGCAGGGGAAGAAATCCCTGATTTTAATACTTTCTTCTATGATAGGGAAAGAAAGAGGATAGTGAAGAGAACAGAAAAGAAGGTTGCAATGGGAGGTCTGTTTGGGAAAATGATAATGGATACAACCATTATATATGGGACAGACCGAGATCCCAGATTTACTATTCGAGCAGGAGCTGCATTGATCCATGCTTCGGAGGACAATGTAGACAAAATTATGACAGATCTTGAGCAATCTAGGAAGTCTTCTTCTCAGCTGAAAGACACCTTGAGAAAGGAAAGGGAAGAAAGCAACAAGCTAAAGAGGAAATATGAAGACATGCAAAAAGAGATGAGGTCTTCAAAGGATGAACTGTAGGTTCTACAAGCAGAAAAGAGGTTTATGGAAACTACACAAGAGTGTCTTGAGAGAGTGCAGCATGAGTATCAAGAGCTAAGGGTGGAAAAGGAACATCTGCTGGGAAGGATAGAAGACTTAAAGTTGCAGAAAACCACCATGGTAGCAAATAAGAAGCAAGCCCAAGAACAAGAGGCAAGACTTCAAGAATAGATCACTTCTCTGACAACAGCTTTACAGGCGGCAAAAGAACAGCAGGTTGACCTCCAACCTTTCAAGGAACATGTGCTAGAACAAAAGGCCAAGATTCTTTAGCTGCAGACTACCATAGAAGAAGAGAGATGCAAAGTTTTGCAAATAGACGGCCGATTAGAGGAAATTCTGGAGACTTCCTCTTTTTTTGTTGATCGATCTTATGATGTTCTGGAAGTCCTGACAGCAAGAATGGCAAGGTTATAAAATAATGAGGAGACTCCTACAGAGCTTCCCTCGAAAGGCCGACAGGCCCTTCAGCAGGATTATGACTTGTTGGAGTTTTCTATAAACACAACAGAAGATTTCAAAAAAGCTGTTAAAAAAATGAAAGGAGCATGCACAGAATTCTTCCGAAGGCTCCTGATCACCTATAACCATTTCCAAACAGAACCTTGGCAGAGGCTAGATGTTTTTCCAGACCACAACTCATTTGTGGAGATTTTACAGAAGAGGCATCAAGAGGAAGAAGCAAAAACACAGCACATTAAGGCCCTTGACGACCAGATCTTAAGAAGTGAAGTAGATCATTTAGCCATCAGTCTACAGCTATTGGAGGACCAACTTCATTTGAGTGTGGCCAGAATTGAGGCCATCAGGAACCAAGCTGCGAAGTTCGAGATAAACATTCAATTCTTGGAACCTTGTGCATTTGAAGGCATCGCCTTTGAGGCTGTGGCGTGGAATAAATTTTTGGATACTCAAGTGGGACCCTCCTCGTGAATGAACATTCACTTTTGTAATATGTAATGATTTTGTAAACATTTGAAGAAAGTAAAATTTTGGGAGGTGAAGAGTTGGGAAGCCCAAGGGTTATTTGTGGGCAGCCCAATAGTCTCATCCTTTTGTATAAATATAGGAGACTTAGAAGAAGAAGGGGATTTTTCCGAGTTAGACATGTAAAGGAGATATTGTAAGAAGAACTACTTTTTTTGCAATAAAGAATTATTGTTTTCCTGTTGGAAAAATTTTGGTGGGACGTTCAAATGCTATGCTATGGATGGGTGAAAGATGAACTATTTAATTTTTTTCAATTTTGTCCATTAACTATGAGATCGTTCTAACTCTTAGAACCTATGTTATTGTTTGAATGATTTCTGGTTGATTCTGTGAAACTACCACCATGAGTAATGTATGTTGTTCATAAACAATTGGCTATCTGATTGTCTAAATATCTTTAATCGTTCATGTGTTGTATGAAGGAAGATCAACTATCTGTAATTTCTCTTTATAATGCATGTAAAATACACATTACTCATAAATAAGTTATAATTTGGCTTCCCGGGGATAGATAGATAGATAGTTAGTTTTACTTTATTGCTGCATATGTGATTTAGATGCTTGTGAGTTCTAAGACGAGAGGTAAGAACCTGCGCATCATGTTGTGACTGCTCCTTGCATTCTTTATCACCCTGCATGGTTAAATAGGCACTTGCACATCATACATTAAGTCAAAAATACAAAAATATACACGATGGACTGGGCCGCAACTGGTAAAACCTTTGTTTTTGTTACTTGACCTACGGTAGCCGGACCGCAAACTGGACGGATTCCCTATACCAAACAATCACAGGCTAGTTGGGAACGTTGACTAGGGAGAATCCCTTGCTGTTGTTTCCTGCGAATTTCCAAGCGCCAACAAGTCCATTTGAAATTCTGTCTAGGATTGGACAAGTAGCTTATTAATTACCATTACCACCTAATTTAAGAGTACATAATGTTTTTCACATTTCTGTTTTAAAGAAATATGTTCATGATGCTACTCATGTTGTTAACTGGAATGATGTACAGGTGGAACCAGAAGGAGATTTTCTGGTGGAACTAGATTGTATCCTCGGGAGGAGGGAGATTACACTTTAGAACCGCACCATTGGATAGGTGAAGGTGCAATGGAAGCACCTTAGTCCAAAGGAAGCCACTTGGGAATTGGAAAGTAAAATGTGAGATGCATATCCAATCCTGTTCCAGGGGAATTCTAAGGATGAAGAATAAATAACATCAAGCACGATGCTATATTCTAAGGGGGTGTGTATGTCACATTCCCCATATTTGTAAAAGGAAATATTATCATATTTGATTTTATTTCAGGACAATATGTTAAAATTTTATGCTAAGTTGTAAATGATGACTCAGTAGAGTCAAGGATGTGAATGTAATTCTGAATATTTTAATTATAAATAAATAAAAGTGGAGACAATAGCTTGGGAGAGTTGTTAAAAGAGTGTTTACTGGTCAAGTTGGTGGAGGAGACTGGGTGGAGAGAAAATAGACAAGTGGCAACATCCTCAAACACTTCCAAAGTTGCAGGTGGAAACCTCCCTACATTTGGGGTCATGATCCCTCAAGAAAGTGGGATCAGAGCAGGTGGCTCAATTAATGACAATTAACCCAAAAAGACTTAGGAAATCTTAATAAACATACCCATTGAAGAGAGTCGAGGCTGCTCATTCAAGAACAGAACCATTCAGGTGAATGTACTTCAGAGGATTTCATTTGGAAGGGAGTTTGTGGAATGTGTTTGAGGGGTAAACTGCAGAAAGTGATCTAGTGCAGCTTTTCAGTTGAAGGATGTTACTGCTAAGTGCAGAGTTAGTACTGAGTCATTGGACTAGTATCTTGTTGTATGCTCCACCAGTTCTCAACCAAGGAGACTAGAAAGAGGCTCGGGGGTCTTGAGAAGTCGTTGTTTAAGCGCTCTCCAAAAGTTGGTAGGTAGGAACGGCCTCCCAATGTCATTTTTGTCCAGCTTAAAACAGGTTCTACAGTCTTTTATTTACTGTGTTAAAAGATTATATCGTAGAATGAATGAATAATGAATGATTTACATGTTTTGTAGTGAACTGTTAAAGCTTGTAATCTTTTAGTTATTTGAATATTGAATCTGTATCTGATGAAATAATCCTAACCTGTGTTTTCCCCCATCTGGAATGGACCAGACCATACTCTAGCATAGGCAGTATAATTTAAATAGATGAAAGATATGATAGAAATCTAATTTGAATAAAGTTATTATTTATTTCAGAATGTTGGAATCTTTTCTTTCTATAGATAGTTGCTTTCAGGAAAGAATATTAATCTGCCTAGTTAGGTTTATTGTTTAAACGAGACTGTGTATTAAGAATGCTAGAAAAAGAAATAGTCATATTATTTTTACTAATAGCAATGTATTATATTCACGAGTTGTTCAAGTAGGTAAGTTATTTCTTTTATACAGTACTTTCTTCTGTAAACTACATTACTATCTTGAAATAGAGAAGATAGAAACAACTCAGATATAATGCCTATCTTTTTATGTTAAGCAAAGAATTAAGTATGGTTCTTTTAGTTTATTTCTTTTACTGATAATAATAATAAACTCAACCCGCAACTATTCGAACCCTAGATAGAGTTTAGCAATATATATATTTCTAAAGACAAATTAATCTAAAGATAAAGAGTATCTTAACAGAGAACTATATATCTCCAACAGTAATTTATGTTTAAATTAATAAGTATTATAACAAGAAATGGTTCTGTAAACAGATTATACATGTAAAGGAATAATGACAGGGTCGTAACCCTTATTTCATTTCTTAGTACGCTAATAGAAATAATACTACTAAATGAACTAAATTAATACAGATTAGTCACAGTCTTTATTAAATAAGTGTATGCACAAATACAAGCTTAAGTATTTATATTATATACACATAATAGTATTACATAAATAATATCGTTTATAAATTAACAATTTTTTAAACAAAATGAAGGAATCTTAAAGTAAGAACCAGAGTTTAATTCATTAAACCCTAACCTCGAAATCCTTGAGTACTAAAATGGTTTAAAATTCTATTAAAAGTAATCTAATCTATTTATTAACAATACAGAAAATATCTTCTTAGAAGTTAAATAGGGTTAAAACCCTAGCTCGTAATTTTGAGCTGAAATTACTGAGTTTTCTTTAAAATATACAAAACCATTACAGTAGTAACCCAAGATAAGCAGTAAACTTATTTCTTTTTATATAAACATTAAAAGAACATTGTAAATTCATTTACACAGAGATAAAATACAATTACATAAAGGAGAACGAGTTTAAGTTTAAGACAGGTTGTCATAAAGATATTTACATTATATCCACAAGCCCGAACGCCTAATGTAAGTCAAAACATTAACAAAGTACAAAAAATCTAAGAGCCGAGTATCCACATCGTGCTTTGGAGTATGAGCAAGTATAAACATAATATTAAAAAACTGTAAGTTCAACCTTAATACGAGAGGAGAGCTTTACAAGACATAGCTTAAAGCCGAAGTCACCTTGCGAACATCAAGGGTTTGAATCAAAATAAAAACTATAAAAATGGAGAGCAGCAACCCAATACTGGGTGCACCACGGCGGAGACTTTTTCCAGTTGCAAGAGTCTATACAAGCAGGGGGAACCATGTTCAAAACTGTAGTTTACCGTGAATGATTCGTGGAGCCATTTATGCAGCACGACAATCAACCTTGGAGACGAGCCAACCTACATTATAAAGAACCAAATTTATTTAAAAATCAGAAACCTTTTTGAAAAAAAGAACAATAAACAACAATAGCTCTTAACAGTAATCTAATCTATTTATTAACAATACAAAAAATATCTTCTTAGAAGTTAAATACGGTTAAAACCCTAGCTCGTAATTCTGAGTTGAAATTACTCAGTTTTCTTTAAAATATAGAAAACCATTACAGTAGTAACCCAAGATAAGCAGTAAACTTATTTATTTTTATATAACCATTAAAAGAACATTTTAAATTCATTTACATAAAGATAAAATACAATTACATAAAGGAGAATGAGTTTAAGTTTAAGATAGGCTGTCCTAAAGATATTTACATTATATCCACGAGTCTGAAGGCTGAATGTAAGTCAAAACATTAACAAAGTACAAAAAATCAGCTAAGAGCCGAGTATCCACATCGTGCTTTGCAGTATGAACAAGTATAAACATAATATTACAAAATTGTAAGTTCAACCTTAATACGAGAGGAGAGCTTTACAAGACATAGCTTAAAGCCGAAGTCACCTTGCGAACTGCAAGGGTTTAAATCAAAATAAAAACCATAAAAAACGGAGAACAACAACCCAATACTGGGTGCAAAACTGCAAGAGTCTGTACAAGCAGGGGGAACCATGTTCGAAACTAGAGCTTACCGTGAACGACTCATGGATCCATTTATGCAGCACGACGGTCAACCTTGGAGACGAGCCAACCTGCATTATAAAGAACCAAAGTTTTTTAAAAATTAGAAACCCTTTTGCGAAAAAAAACAATAAACAACAATAGCTCTTAAATATTTTTTTTACTCACCTTAATTGGAAGTGAAAACGATGGATCCCCGAACAAACAGTAACACCATGAACAACGCTAAAAATATCCAAACCCTAATTCTCGTTGAGGATGGAGAGGATGGGACTCTGGTTTTTTTCACAACTATCAGCAGAGGTGTGGGTAAGCCTGAGCAAAGGCTATGAAGAAGTCAATAAGCATGGATTCGGACTGTTACCAACATACCAGTAGGAAAACTAAAACCCTACGACGAAGGAGCTTTGCAATCACACACAATAATCTCAAGCTTTCACCAATGACAGACCATGATAGAAGGATAGAAAAAGAAGTCACAGGTGGACCGTAAAGCCATGTGTAAGGAGGGCAGTGAACTCTGACCAAAAGAAAGAAATTACAGTGAAGGAAAATAATAGAACCCAACTCAAGGGAGTAAGACACGACAAACACCACTAAGGGAGCCTCTGCAACTGCTTCCCACTCACGACCGTCATGGGATCTTGTAGAGCAGCCCATAGGGCCAATGCAAATGTCAGAACTCAAATAAGCCAAGGGTTAGGGTTGACATCTATTTATGCAACCAGTGCATGGCCAAGAAACTTCCACGTGGTCGCAACATTATAATCATGCAGTGGGTTGACTTTCCATAGTCACCTACATTTCATAATAATCATTTAATCACCCAATGATTTCATTAAATAGCGTATGATCTTTATAGTTTGCATGAGTTCCATATATTATGATAATTGTTTAACATTAATATTCAGCTCATCATTGGCGTAGTTTTGCAACGTTATTATAACGTTGAATTAATACATAACATAATCCTTTAGCCTCGTAACCAAAAGAAATACCTTATATAATTTATCAATAACCAATGTTATGAGATATCGTTAGTAAAAGCTAGTGAGGATTATGTTTCTTTTTACATAGTAAGTTATACTAATGAGTATCATGGGGAGAAGTTACAAAGTTATATTAACATTATTGTTAGTTATATGCATAGTATATATGTGAGTATTAACCCCTCTTTGAATAGTTACAAACCATTAAAGCTTATAGTAATATCATCATTGTGAAATTGGGTGTAATAACTAAGTTGTTACCTATAGTATTTTAAGATAAATTATGAAATCATTGACTTATAAACAGTCAAGTTAATGGTGTAAGAATAGCTATCTTTTAGTTCCAGTTATTTTCATGGTGATATAAATTAATATCCAACATTCAACTTGAGTACTTTGCCAAGTATAGTTTTGAGTAGGATCATAAGTATTATACAAATGCAACATTAAAGAAATCTTTTATGTGGATAAACAAATAGTTTATGCATATTTACAAGTCTTAGAAACTAGCAAATTTTTGTAGCAAACTGTGTAATGGCAAGGGAAATGTAAGAACATTTCCTATGAGCTCTTTTACTTAATACAGATCCATGGGATCTTATCTTAGAATTTGTGGCTGTTTTTCATTACTTGGATTATAGTTTTATGTTATTCCAGAGATTTAACATAAGATGAAAAGATTGGCTCTAGAATAAAAACACCAACCTTGAAAGTTATTCATGGACATAACTTAATACAGGATATGTATTATAGAACTGATAGGACATGCATAAAAAATAAAAAATAAAAAAAATAAAAAACTAAGTTTATTAAGCAGTTGGTTAGAATAGTATTATAAATTGATAAAGTATAATACTAATATAATGATGATCATAGCATTACATGTTATGCGCTCTAAATAGAAATAACTCACAACAAAGATCATAGGTTGTGAATCAAGGGAAGCATTTACTGTTGCTATTTACATTTAACAAGGAAACTCTATTACGAGTATTTCTTTGACAAGAGTATTTGAAAGAAAAATAAACTACTTGTTTACCTCATAGAAGTAGTTTGATATATATCAGCTTATTTTACTAAGCTAGTTATTTGCAAATAGTATTATGGCTGGATGCCTATAGAATTAAAGACATGATTCGATCTTTCATACCTGTGAAAGCCGTAAGAACAAGCAAGCTTCTTACATTAGCTTAAAACGCTAAGTAAGCCCCGGAATTCAAAGACAGTTCCACCTACTTGTCGCAAATTAAAACTCATCAGTAAAATTGGAAAGAAGATGTATTTCACAAGTTAAACACAAATTAAACATAAACCTTGTAACAAACAATTTAATGCTGAGTTAACTAAATCAAGATTATGTATAAACCAATCTGATAACTGTGTCTTACATAGCTAACTGTTAGCTGTTAGTAAACCGTAGTCTTAGCATTTAATGTATTAACAAAATTTTAATTTTTTGTGAAAATTTGGGGTTTTGACAATCATTATTAGGTTTTGAGCACAAGGCATGGGTCTAAAATACTTAGACACGATTAAGGGAGGAAACCTTTACCCTTGGCTCTAAAAGAAGGTTTTAGGAATCTAGGATTCATATGGTCATTACACATGTACTCCTAAGAGTAATCTTAGAGTAACCTTAGACTGTATGTGTGGGCATTGATGTCATTGAAATCTAGTCCTTGGGATAAATAGAGATTCTAGGTATATAGGAATAATAATAATAATGTATTGAGTCAACACAAATGACTTTTTGAGAGGATCCATGGCATTATAATAGGGATATAGAAGAGAACCAAAGAAAATAAAACTAGGTATACATCTTATAGGCATAGACATGATTACGTGAGGAAACCCAGACCTTCGACATTAGAGGAAACCTCTAGGAATATTAGACAAACAAGTATACGTTGCAACACCACATAATACCTCCTAAGGGTATCCTTGGCCTAAAATTGGGGGCATCAATTTTACTAAGAGGTTTTAACTAGTATATACGGGTTTCAAGGCCCTAGATATGTTTAAGGGGGGAAACCTAAGAGTTATCCCCCAATAAAATATTTTGGAATCCAAGGCCAAAAGGAACACCTCGAACCAGTACGCATGATTTGTCAGGGGCATTATTTTCCATAAGTGAGGAAAACAATACCATTATGAGGTTTATCCCAGTATATATCGATCTAATGGTTTTGTATATTGTCATAGGAGGAAAGATGGGTCTTACACCGTAAGGGAAGCTTTAAAACACACCCATGAATTTAAGTGTTGATATATGTTATATTAGGTATGGGTCTTAGAACCTTGGACATAGTTATGGGAGGAATCATAGGACTTTTTCCCTAAAGCAATGTTTTAGGCATCTCAGGCTAGGATCAATGACTCAAACTGTCACATAGGAGATCATGTACGATGTAGTAGATCAGTATCCTTAAAGTGGGATAAGTGTGTAAATATGCATTTTTTTGCACTCCAGGTGGGTATTGGACCATTGTTGGAAAACAAATTGAGGGAATTATACCATGGCATAATATTATTGAGGTAATGGGAAATGATTACAGCCATGAACCATAAAATGCATCCTTCAAAATGGATATTTGCAATAAAATTTGGATATGGGCACAATCAAGGATTTTCACGTAATGGGATGGATCTTGAGGCCTCGACTCGAGTCACATGAAGAAAGAAAGAGACTTATGTAGGTTTTCTAGGGAATTGGGACTGACACTCTAGGGAACAATACCATGTCTTTGATCCTAAAGAATAGAGTGAGAAATACATATCCATGTACAATTCCTCAAAGCACCATGACACATGACTTAATAGGGGTATCCATGGAGCTATGTAGGTAGGTATTGT
Organism: Pseudotsuga menziesii; assembly: GCA_001517045.1. Classification (NCBI taxonomy): domain Eukaryota; kingdom Viridiplantae; phylum Streptophyta; class Pinopsida; order Pinales; family Pinaceae; genus Pseudotsuga; species Pseudotsuga menziesii. The sequence continues at coordinate 233,651 of LPNX010876846.1, forward strand.
ATCCTTAGGGCCTTGCACATGGTGAATGTAGGATGCCTAAATCTTGGTACGTAAATGAGTGTTCTAGGAATTCACTTTAGTTTAATGATATTGGTGAACTATGTGGTCATAGTTCACAATTCCACATGAAATTTTATGATCATTGAATGCCACATTTTTGGCGTTGTCATAATGTGACATAATCATTGACTAGTGTCACAATGTGACATAATCCTGGATGAATGTCAAAGGAAACGTAAACCTTGATAAACATCACAATGAGACATAACCCTTGATGAATGTCAAAGGAAACATAATTCTTTATAAACATAAAAATGAGACATAACCCTTGATGAAAGTCGAATATAACATTATCAATGGGTTGCATCTTTGGTTGTGTTGCATATTTGGTTGTGTCAGAATATAGAGGACACTGTAGGGAACCATGGGTGATTGTCATCAACCAATGTCACAATGTGACATAACCCTTAATGAACATCACAATGAAACATAATCCTTAATGAATTTTGAATGCCACATTAATACAAAACGGTAATAATATTACAAAATGAAACCAAACATTAATCAATGCATATTAAAAATACTGTTATATCCTATTAAAATTCTTGATGCACAAATTACAAATTTATTGCACAAAGTAGAACATAGTGCAATGGAAACATATGCATAGGCAAAAGTGCAATGTAATATTTCTGATTTTAATGCCACATTTACGAATTTATAACCATGGTTAATTATAGTACATTATCACAAAAAAAAAACATATGACCCATGGACTCTTAGAAACAACCATGGTTAATTATACAATATCACGAAATGCATGACCCATGGACACTTAGAAATGTGTTGCATGTTTTTGTGTGTCGACATATACTAGACATTGTAATGAACCATAGCTAACTTTGGTCAACCATGTTTCACTTTAGTTTGACAATAGTAAACCATGGTTTTCTTTAGTGAGTCATGTTTGATGTTATAGTGGACATTGTAGAAAACCATGGTTCACTTTGAACCATGTTTCACAGGGTTATGTTACAATGTGAGTTTAATAACCAACAAATATTCATGTCATGAACTTTGCAATGCAACATAATCCATTAAATGTTGAATGTCACATTAATACAAAATGGTAATAATATTACAAAATGAAAAAACCGCATTTATAAATAAATTTAAAAAAATAATATTATATGCCATTACATTTCTTGATGCACAAATTAGAAACTTATTGCACAAATTAAATCATAGTGCAATGGAAATATATGCATATGAAAAAGTGCAATATAATTTTTCTCATTTAATGTCACATTTAGGAATTAATGACCATGGTTAATTATACATTATCACAAAATGCATAAGACCCATGGAATCTTAGAAACGACCATGGGTAATTATACATTATCACAAAATATCGCAATCTAACATAACCCTTATGAATATCCTAATGCAATAGATTCCTTGATGAATATTGAATGTCACATTAATACAAAATGGTAACAATACTAAAAAATGCCAAAACCACATTAATTAAGGCATATTAATAATAATATTATATCCTATTTATGTTTCTTAATGCACAAATTACAAATTAATTACACAAATCAGATCATAGTGCAACAAAAATATATGCACAGGAAGAAGTGCAATGTAATATTTCTAACTTTCATGTCACATTTAGGAATTAATTACCATGGCTAATTAGACAGTATAAAAAAATGCATATGACCCATGGACTCTTAGAAACAACCATGGTTAATTATACATTATAACAAAATCCATACAACCCATGGGCACTTAGAAATGTGTTGCATCTTTGGTTGTGTAGGAATATAATGGACATTGTAGAGAACTATAGCTGACATTGGAAAACCATGTTTCACTTTAGTTTGACAACAACCTACCATGGTTGTCTTTAGTGAGTCACGTTTGAATTTATAGTGGAAATTGTAACGAACAATGGATCGACACTTTGGTCAACCATGTTTCACTTTAGTTTAACTATTGTCAACAATGGTTTACTTTAGCAATTCGTATTTGACTTTATCTTGGGAATTGTCATAATGCGACATAACCCTTAACCCATGTTGCAATCTGACATAACCCTTGATGAATGTCAAATGCAACATAACCCTTAATAAACATCACAGTGTGACACAACCCTTAATGAATGTTCAATGTCACATTATTAATGTGTTTCATATTTGTTTGTATCGACATATACCAGACATTGTAGCAATCCATGGATTACTTTGGTAAACCATGTTTCCCTTTAGTTTGACAATATTTCACTAATATTTCAACCATATTTCACTTTAGTCATATTTAACTTTAGTTTTACAATATCAATTTGACAATCACATTTAATAAATGCATATTAAAAATGCTATTATAACCTATTACATTTCTTAATGCACAAATTAGATCATAGTGTAATGGAAATATATGCATAGGAAAAAGTACAATGTAATATTTATGACTTTAATGTTAAATTTTTGAAGGAATGACCATGGTTAATTAGACATTATCACAAAATGCATATGACCTATAGACTCTTAGAAATGGCCATGATTACTTATACAATATCACAAAATGCATACGACCCATGGGCACATAGATATGTGTTGCATATTTGGTTGTGTCAGCATATAATGGACATTGTAGAGAAACATTTATGACGTTAATCAACCATGTTTCACTTTAGTTTAACTATTGTCAATAATGGTTTACTTTAGTGAGTCATGTTTGATGTTATATTGGGCATTGTTGCAATGTGGCATAACCCTTAACCCATGTCACAATGTGACATAACCCTTGATGAATATCGAATACATTATAACCCTTTATAAACATCACAATGTGACATAACCCTTGATGGAAGCTGAATGTCACATTATTAATGAGTTGCATATTTCCTTTTATTAGAATATACTCGACATTGTAGTAAACCATGGATGACTTTGGTAAACCATGTTTCACTTTAGTTTGACAATATTTTACTAGTATTTCAACCATATTTCAATTTAGTCATTTTTAACTTTAGTTTGAAAAAATTATTAATAAATGCGTATTAAAAATAATATTATATCCTATTATGTTTCTTATGCACAAATTACAAATTTATTGCACAAATTAGATCATAGTGTAATGGAAATATATGCATAGGAAAAAGTGCAATGTAGTATTTCTCACTTTAATGTCACATTTAGGAACTAATGACCATGGTTAATCATACTTTATCACAAAATGCATATGACCCATGGAATCATAGAAATGACCGTGGTTAATTACACAATATCACAAAATGCATACGGCCCATGGACACTTAGAAATGTGTTGCATCTTTGGTTGTGTCGGAATACAATGACATTGTAGTTAACCATGGCTAACATTGGTCAACCATATTTAAATTTAGTTTTACAATAGTCAACCATGGTTGTCTTTAGTGAGTTGTGTTTGACTTTATAGTGGACAGTGTTGTAAACTATGGCTCACTTTGGTCAATGATGTTTCACTTTAGTTTAACAATTTCCAACAATGGTTTACTTTAGCAAGTCATGTTTGACTTTATCTTGGGCATTGTAAAAATACAACATAACCCTTAACCCATGTTGAAATGCGAAATAACCCTTGATGAACGATGAATGTAACCTAACCCTTGATAACCATCACAATGCGACATAACCCTTGATGAATGTCGAATGGCACATTATTAACCTGTTGGATCTTTAGTTGTACCGACATATAACAGACATTGTAGTGAACCAATGATGACTTTGGTCAACCATGTTTCACTTTAGTTTGACAATAATGGTTTGACAACTAAATTAATAAATGCATGTTAAAAATAATACTATATCCTAATACGTTTCTTAACGCACAAATTACAAATTTATTGCATAAAGTAGATCATAGTACAATAGAAATATATTCATAAGAAAAAGTGAAATGTGATATTTCTCACTTTAATGTCACATTTAGGAAGTAATGAACATGGTTAATTAGACATTATCAAAAAATGCATATGACCCATGGGCTCTTGGAAATGACCATGGTTAATTATACAATATCACAAAATGTGTACGACCCATGGACACTTTATAAATACATTGCACATTTGGTTGTGTTGCCATATACTCTACATTGTAGCGAACCATGGCTAACTTTGGTCAACGATGATTCACTTTAGTTTGACAAAAGTCAACGATGGCTGTCTTTCACGAGTCATGTTTGACTTTATAGTGGACATTGTAGCGAACCATGACTCACTTTGCTCAACCGTGTTTCACTTTAGTTTAACAATTGTCGATAATGGTTTACTTTAGTAAGTCATGTTTAAGTTTATCTTGGGTATTGTTGCAATACTACATAACTATTAACTCATGTAACGATGTGACATAACCCTTGATGAATGTCGAATCCAACATACCTCTTGATAAACATCACAATGCAACATAACCCCACATGAACGTCGAATGTCACCGTATTAATATGTTCCATCTTCGGTTGTATTGACATATAGCGGACATTGTAGCGCACCATGGATGAATGGCATCAACGAAAGTTGCAATGTGACATAACCCTTAATGAATGTCGCAATGCAACATAATCCTTGATGAATGTCAAATGTCACATTAATACATAATGGTAGTAATATTATAATATTCTACAACCACATTAATGCATATTACAAATACTATATATCCTATTACATTTCTTAATGCACAAATTACAAATTTATTGCATAAATTAGATCATAATACAATGGAAATATATGCATAGGAAAAAGTGCAATGTAATATTTCTCACTTTGATGTCACATTTAGGAATTAATGACCATTGTTAATTAGACATTATCACAAAATTCATATGACCCATGGACTCTTAGAAATGATCATGGTTAACTATACATTATAACAAAAGGCATTTGACCCATGGACACTTGTAAATGACTATTTTAAACCTTTTAAGTCCTATAAGGGTGTGTGCAAGAAATTGAGGGTCTCTTTTGGTGCGTTAGATGTACTACAAAATTGAAAAAATAGACATCCATCAACTTGCATGGATATTTTGAGACACTTACACAATGAATCTTGCTATCAATTAAAAACAAGAAATGTAGGAAATTGAATGACCTTTCCAAATATATAATTTTTTTCTATTGAAAATGTTGTTAACTATATAAAGTTAGATATTTTTTAATGGGCACTTTTTATTTTTGGGACAAATTATAAGGTATATGTTTTTGTGGGTGCAGCATCTGAGTGTCTAAATGATGGAATAAACTTACGAAAACCGGTATACATATAGAGAACATATAGGACTAGTGCATGAGTATTTTTCCAATAATAAAAATAATATTTTTAATTTTTTTTTTAATTATCTAAGAGATCAAACCTCAAAGATGGTACGTCAATTGTGGGTGCAACATTTGAATGTCTTCGTGCAATTATTTGGAAGTGGGTTTTTTATATAATGTAGAGGTTGGTGTTCTTTAGTGCACCATACACTTTTCTTTTTATATGGTTGAGAAACAAAAGAGATATGGAAAAAACACTAACAGTGTGTTTCTTGAGTTGAGGAGTGATGACAGAAGATAAATAAGAAAAAAATAGAAAAAATTATGTATTCTTGTTAAAATTTACATATTTAGAGTCTGCAAAAAAAACCATATCCGTTTCTAAAACCTCATAAAAAATGGAGGTGTGCATCATAATCAGACAAACCACTAAACATGAGCATATTGGAAATTTGGATATAATGCTGAATTATCCATGGTTTATCATACTCCAAGGCATAGGCATGTTGAATCCGAAGCACAGTACAAAGTAGACACATAGGCATAGGAATTCCATGAAAGCATGGGTGGAGGCTCGACCTTGTCATTTGGTGGGAATGTTTTTTTGAATTTAACCAATACGGGAGCGCGCTTTAGTAAAGCAATACACGTGCGTGATTAAGTAAAGCCAAACACGCGTGCGATTTATAAAAGCTAAATGCATGTGCATTGTAGTTAACATCATTTTCATCACTATCATCAACACCATCGTCATCATCATCATCATCATCATCATCATCACCTTCATCATCATCATCATCACCATCCTCATCCTCATCATCACCATAATCATTGGTCATCGATCATCATCACCATCACCATGATCATTGATCATCGATCCTCATCACCATCCACATCCTCATCATCACCATCCTCATCCTCATCATCACCATGATCATTGATCATCGATCATCATCACCATCCTCATCCTCATCATCAGCATCACCTTCCTCCTCATCATCATCATCATCATGAACATCGTCGTCACCATCGTCATCATCATGATCAACATCATCATCACCATCATCATCATCATTGTCATCTTCATCCTCCTCCTCCTCCTCCTCCTCCTCCTCATCATCAACATGATCATCACCATCACCATCAACATCATGAACATCATCATCACCATTGTCGTCATCATCATCAACATCAT
>LPNX010876846.1:252148-269648 GCA_001517045.1 Pseudotsuga menziesii
CGAACTGTCAGCTACGTTGGATTCAGGAAATCAAGATAGTTCTAGGGTGGCCCTCTAATCTGGTTCCATGGAGAAGAGACCATTATTTTGGTCAATTTTGGAAACTAGGGTTTTGCTAAGTAAGTGAATGTGAAATTTTTGCACATAGGGGTCAAATTCGCATATTACTCGACCGTGAAGGTGTGGCTAGTGTTCCCACATAATACATGCCTAAACAAGCTTGCAAAAACCACTAGAAGTCCTTTTTGATGCACGGTTTCCATTCTATGCCCCAGGTAGGGATTCAGCAGGTGTCCCTGAAAGTATGGAGGAGGTGGGATTCAAAATGCCATAGAGTCATGACCATTGCTCGGATTGACAAACCATCATCTTAGTTGGATTTTAGACATCAATATAGTGCTATGGTGGCCCTCTAATATGCTTCCATGGAGAAGAGACCATTATTTTGGTCAATTTTGGAAACTAGGGTTTTGCTCAGTAAGTGAATGTCCAATTTCTCCACATATAGGTCAGCTTTGCAAATTCCTTGACCTTGAATGTGTGGCTAGTGTTCCCACATGGAACCTGCCTAAACATGCTTGCACGACCCACTGAAATTCCTTTTTGATGCATGGTTTCCACTCTATTCCCCGGTTAGGGATTCAACGGGTGTCCCTAAAAGCCTGTGGGAGGTGGGATTCAACGTTCGCTAGATTGATGACCATTGCTCAGATTGATGAACCATCAGCTCCGTTTGATTTAGTACATCGTGATAGTGCTAGAGTGGCCCTCTACTCTGGGTCTATGGACAAGGGATCATTTTTTTTGTCAATTTTGGAAACTAGGGTTTTGCTCAGTAAGTGAATGTGAAATTTTTGCACATAAAGGTCAGCTTGAAGGTGATTGTAGATCTTCCCCTCATATAAGAGATGTGAGAATTTGTATGATGAAATGCAGAAGGATACAATGCCATTAAGTTAGTAACCATGTAATGGTACATGTTTATGTTTAGAAACAAGTGGCCATTCTATTACGCCATTATTACAAAATATATATATCTTCACGCTACGAATGCTTTGAAAATGCCATGTACATTAATCACACATAACTTTCATCTCTTTCAAATTTGTTACTCGAGGCCATTCATCAAATTCCATGTACATAAAAAAATGATAAAATAATGTGGAGGACATACATAATGTGGAGGATATAGTCATAACCATTATTTTGAATCAACCTTATAATATTCGAATACTTTTAGGTTTGATGTGTATCCCATGTATTTTTTAGATGAAAGACATCATGCCAAAAAATAATTTTATTTATGTAGACCACACTGGTGCATCATTTAAGTGTGTCAAATTCGTGCATCCTTTAAACGTTTGTTAGGTTGTTATGTGGGTAAGGTGATTTTGTATTCCACCAAGTTGGATCAGTTGCTTAGCTGTACTGGGTGCTTAAATGTGTATTAGACCTATGTTCCATATTTTTGAATACAATTTGACATTGTTAATATAACATTGTATATGCAATTGGATCCTGGTAAAAAACAATTAAAATGTACATTCTTGTCATTATGTAATTTATTGTAATTGTGCATTGTGAACTCAAATTTATAACTGATATCTCCATACAATTGTAAAATCTATAAAAAATTGGGAACATTATACATAAAAACATTCTTCGCCACACATGTATAATCACACTTAAAAGACTGAACCATGAATATCTCAAGAACCTTGATATGAAATGTTTTTTATACCATGAAAGTTATAATACAAAAATATAAGGCCTAGATCTATGGCCTGTCAATGTACATGTATCAAAAACATATTTGATGTACATGTGCAAACAAAAGTACATGTCCTGGACCATGCCCCTATACTCTAACTCCATATTGTACATAAAAATACATATTTGCTTTGGACTAACACATTAAAAATCTAACTTTCTCTTGTTTTTCCCGGACCCTGATGCTTTTCGGCTCTGTCTACAACCACTCTGCATCTTTGGCGATTGCAAATCAATGACAATATTTCTTGATCAGGTAACTGAACTAGTATTGTCCATCAATAACAAAGTTTGAAAATTTAAAATGTGACTCAATTGTAAATAAAACAAAGACTCATTGCATCCGTCAGGGGTATAGGTGCCTTTGCTGTCCTATACCTTGCAGAGAGCCTCTCTACCATGCTTCTCTGCGAATAAAACAAAATGTCAATTATCTCAAGAATTCTCAACATGTACATGAATGAGAAAGTACTAATAAATTATGTAAAAAATGAACATTTCATCGAAAAAACCATTTCTAGGGGATTACGCTGGGACTCTTCAGTAGTAAGAGGAGCCGTAGGTTGAACATCAACCTTAGTTGCGTGCAATAATGGACCAAGGTGTGGCTACATTCACCAAATGATTAAATAGTTAGACATCGTGCATGCCCATAAAAAATACAAATGAAATGTACAATTACAAATATTCAAGTAGATGTACCTTAGTGTGACTTATCCCTATTGTAGATGCGGCATTGACAGCGGCATCAACAATCCCACTAAGGTCTTCCACGGATGACTCTACATCCTGATGCTGTAAACATGTGAAAATAACATTAAGAAAAACCACTTGTGAAGTGAATTCATAGCTAACCAACAACTGCCATTGGAAGTGTGTACATTACCATGGGATGAGTAGGTTGATCCTCATGCACACCCGCTCTGTTCAAGGAAGAGGGTCCTCGTCTAGTGTAAACAACCCCCTTATCTATGTTTGGACTATGGGGAGATCCAAACCAAACAGGCGGTGTAGGGATCTACGATGACGTCTACATTCATAAAGTGTTACCATAGTTAGACATGGATTTGAATGGATGGAATAATATGTACTAAAAAAATAACATGTTTTAATATACTTACCCCTTCCTGGGACATATCTCCACCATGGGAGTGACCGCTTCCATCAATTTCTTGCCCCTCTTCAAATGCCTCTAGCATCTACAAGTTTAAAAATTATATTTACATTAGCGATCTATAAAGGAGTGTACAATAATAAATTTAAATAATTCAAACAAGATTCAATCATAACCCATGTACTTACATTCTTGAAGTAGTCGTAATTTCCACCTTGGACTATGTCATTGATATCAATGTCTCCAGCATCACGTTTTAAGTGGGGTTCCTGCAACTTCAAAAATTGTAAATATTAGACATTTTAATAAATTAATCAAGACTAACACATGCATTAACAAAAATATACATGTAATAACAAAATGACAAGTGTTTAAATATTACCTCAATTGTGGTTCTTTGGGCCTCGGGTAGAACCACACCCGGTGCAGTACCACCCCCATGAGAGGCATCAATCTCCTATAAGAGTAAATATTGCATATATATTATGAATCTTTTAATATGTTAGATATAGTATGGAACAATTAAAAATTGAACAGTAACAGATTTTTAAAACAATGTCCTTACCTGACCACCAGTCATCATAGTGGTACCATGTCTTGGTCCAAGACCATAACAGGGTCCCCCACACGTTGTGCAGACGTGTGGATTTCTCTGAGGAACATGGGATGTTGGTCTATCCCCACCAACAGATGTCCCTCCACCACCAGAAGCTGGTGGTTGTACACCAGCAGACAAAGAGGGCACTATCTGGTCAATAGTGGTTGTGTGTCAAGAGAGCATCTTAGCTAGAGTCAAAAATGCATCTTGTGTCTGGGAAACCATGTCATGTGCAGGAAGTATGTCTACCCTCGGTAGCTGGGCACGGGGTGCAGGTATCTGTGGATTGGCATCTCTATGCCTAGCATGGGGTTGGTGTTGGGGCATTCCCTAACAACTCCCTAGAAGCCCAACATGTCAAAATAGTTGACATGTTTCCCCATCACAAACTCTACATACAATTTTCGGAGGAATTACATCGGTAATTCCCTATTGTTGTGCGGGGGAATGTCAAAAACCATGTACCACCTATCCATCCAGTTGTCTCTGATGGGTGGAAAAGTGCACCACTCAATAGAAATATGTGGCCTACTGATCTCCAGGATGTCATCCGTCCCAAGTAGTCTAAACAATGAATAGATGGCTTGTTTTGTTATTTTCATCTTTTTAACCTCATTGTAACTCAACCCATCAACATATTGTTTCCTTTTCCTCTCCCTGTAAGATGCGATGCTATACAGCGCATCATTTGATCTTGCGATCGTATCAACAATAGACAACAATGAATCTGACAAGGAGCGGCGGAGCTCATCTCCACCCCTCCAAGATGAACCACTCTCTCTCAAATGGCCAATAAACCTCAGTATCTCCACATTTTTATGATCCATAGTAGCCACTGCAATCATAAATACAAATAAAAATCATTAGAAATATAAACACATGATATAATGACATATCTAAAAACTGAAAACTGTATAACTATTGACATATAAACTAAATCTATCATGTAAATTTAAGAATTGATCTTGAATTTTACAGTAAAGAATAGGCGGCATAAATGTGCTGTTGATGAATAAAATCCTAGTATAGGCAACGATTTTGTTAGATATGTAATTATTTGTTGTAGTGTGATGTTTTTTGGACTCCAGAGGCTATTTAGCAAAACTTTATGGATTTTATGGTTGCAAGGGTTCCACTGGATTAAATATCATGTATGATCTAGTATGTGATTGGCATGTTTAATCAAATACATCTACCTACCTATGTATCTTCACGTTCATAGAGTCTATTGTTGAACTTTGTTGTCTTGACCTTAACCAAAAAGTACCCTTCGTTCAGGACGAAATATTTGTTAAAAGCATGAGAAGCTTCTATACCTTATTTTGACACTTGGATTGGGAAGTTTCATCAAAACTATAAGGTGTTTATTGATGTTCTTGGAAGAGCAACTTCGAGAAGTTTCATCAAAATTATAAGGTGTTTATTTGTGGATTTTGGTATGGATTCACAAGGATCCTTGTGAATATGCATATGGAAATAGTGAAATTCATTTGTTTTTTGAGTTAATTGGGGTTTTGGTTTCCATTGGGCATGGGAATTTTGGGTATGAATTTTGTTAAATAATCAAAATTATTTAATTTTTATCATTAAATTGGGGAATTGGTTTCAATTGGCCAATTACATTGGGGTTCTTGTTTCCATTGGGCAATTCCATTGGGTTTTTGTTTCAATTGGCCAATTTCATTGGGTTTTTGTTTCAATTGGGCAATTCCATTGGGTTTTTGTTTCAATTGGCCATAATTTAATTTAATATGGTTTAATTTTTCAATCTAGGGCAATTAAATTTATGAAGAAAAATAAAAAAACATGAAAAGAAATTAGGAAAATACCTCACAAAGGGGAGGTTTATCCAAAGGTGGAGATGGAGGGCTTTGGCACACCCAAAATCACGTTTGCACAGTCGAGATTTGCTCCTTGTTCATCCAATAGCTGCGCGGTTATGAGAAAAAGACGGCCTTGGCCAATTTATAAAAAAAAACAGGCTTTCCAAATCGCACCTCCGTTTTAGTGAACGAAATCGCGCACGCGATTTCGTTCACTAAAACGGAGGATCAATTTGTCTTACTATCCTAGTTGGCATGCCTATTTCCAGCCTTGGGATTAGGCTTGGCAAGTTCGGGATTGATTGGGATGATTTCTTTTTTTTGGATTAAGAGTGATTGACTTCACTCCATCATTGCATCTAAAAGGTCCCTCAACTTCTTGCACACACCCATAAGTCAATGAATGCTCTTTAACAATTTTGTGTTTCGATAGTAAATGTTTCTATAATTTTTAAAAATATACTAAACCAATTTTTTATTTCTAAATTTTTAATATTTTAAAATTTCTAATCTATTTCAAAAATTTAAATAAAATTATGTAGATATGAGTTTTGTGATTTTTATTGTTTTTTCTAAAAATCAATAAACAAATCAATAATGTGAAGAAAACCTTGATAATACCATTGGAAATATGAATATGGAGGAATGATCCAACATGAAACTTTATGAATGTAAACATGCGAAAAAAACCTTGCAACAAATTGTGATTCCACATAACAAGGTTCCACATAACCCTTGTTGAACATCATAACATGAGAAATTCATTGAGAAACTTGAATACCATTTTAATGTGTCTTAACAATAAACCAATTCGTATTATATGCCCTTTGAGTTTCTATCATAATTTTGTAGAAGTTTACTTCTTTATTTGAAATATTTTTAGAGATATTGTTTATAGAAATTGGTCAAAAAACTATCCATAGTAAGATAAACAATACATCAATGTATCGGGTTAGTACAAATGTTCATTAAAACTAACAACTAAAGTTGCAAATACAAAAATTTACTCTAAATTATTATTAGATAATTTACTTGTTTGATATATTAAATTTTATATTATAAATTTAAATATTAAGTAAAATATCTAAATTAACCTTTTTTGTTTTTAATTAGAAACTTACTTTTTATTCTAAATAATGTTATAAATCTTAGTCACATAAAATATAATGTTATATTTTTTTCAACTCCATTTTATAGTTGTAAAGACTACATTCTAAATATTTTAGAATTTGGTATTTTCATCTTTCATCTAAATAAATATAAAAATAGTTATCATTGGGTACAATTATGCATACAAAAACTTTAAAATGAAAAGTGTAAGAATATTAATAAAGGAAAGCCTAAAAAATAGAAAATAAAATATTTGTATTTAAATATAAATAAAAGAAAAAAAATTACTATATAGGATTATAATTTTAAAATGAAAAGTGTAAGATTATTAATAAAAGAAAAACTTTAAAAATTGAAAGTTAAATATTTGTATTTAAATATAGATAAAAGAAAAAAAACTATTATATGCGGTAATAGTTGAGTCCCATTATTAACTAATGATAGAAAATATATGAAATATTTTTATTTAAATATAAATAAATAAAGATTATATAAATAGTTATTTTTAGGTGCAGTTATTAACCAAACATAGAAAGTAAACTATCATTTACAATAATAAAAAAATGGAATTCTCATGTTTCGTGTAACTTTATTTAATAATCTAAATTTGTTAAGATTTAGAAATGATATTTTGTTAAGATTTAGAAGTGATATTCTAACTTTAAATTTGCTATTTCTTATGAGAGTATTACTTCTTCATTTTTCTATGTGTTCTTTTTTAAATATTAATATTAATTTTATTTATTCATTAATATATTATATATGTAAGTAAGTAAATTTAAAGTACAATAACTTGATTAATTTTATATATATATATATATATTTAACATTTACTTTATATCATTATTAATAAATAAATTTTAATTTTTAAAGAACTAAATCCTAACACATATATTAAACAAAATTAGGCAATTTTTTAATTTTTTAAGTTTTTCTATAATTCTAAGTTTTTTTAATTTAACTATAAAGTTTTTATATAATTCTAAGTTTTTTAAAGTTCAAAATAAAGTTAAATTTAACTTTATATATAGTGTATGGATGAATGTTTGGAGAGTGATTAGCCATTATGAGAAGGCTTATGGATTTGCACTCTCCAGAAATTTAGTAGGAGGTTAATTGAAAAAATATTGAAAGATAAGTATTCATAAAATATTAATTAATTAATTAATTAAAAATAAATAAATAAAATGAAATGAAATAATTAAATAAAAATAATAAAACCTAAGAGTGAAGAAGTAAAAGAGATAATAGGGAAATAATTTTATATAAAGAACGAGTAAGGTATTAATGATGAGTAAGTTCATGGATCAAAGGCCTCGAAGACTTACATAGTGACTTAGTTTGTAGTTATCCTCTTCTCTAATAATTCTTGAAGAAGCGTATGTTCTTTGAGACGGGTTTGATTGGTATCAGGGATATGTTCTTTGAGATGGATTTGAATGGATCTACCTGTTTGTCCAATGTAGGTTTTTCCACATGAATAAGGAATTTGGTAGACTCCTTGGTATAGGAAAGGGTTGGATTTATCTTTTGCACTCATGAATAATATTTAAGGGTCTTATGAATTTTTAATATGGTTTTAATGGTATTTTTAATTTAGAGTTGGGATGTTGCAAGCTAATGTTGGTCACTTAAGATGTGTTCGTTGCAATGGAAATCTGGAAAAACAGAAACCTGAACGTCAAAAAGCAATATTAGAGGTACCTACACAACTTTTTGAAATATGGTGTAAAAATATGAAACGTGGACAATCGGATTAACTTCTGGAATATATAACTTTTATTTATGGAAACTAAGCATAAATCCCAAAAAATGAGGTTCTTCTAAGGTTGGTATGTTATATTTTTCCCAAAAAATAATGAATATGTTTGCAATGGTCCACTCGTTTTGTATGCAAATGGTGGAATTTTGTGAAAACAATTATACAGAGTTGTAGATAACAGGTGTGTCTAGTGCACCATTATTTTTCCATATTTATTTATGTTATATTTTTTATTTTTCAAATTAAGCAAGTCAATGACGCCCTAAAATGAAAAGGTCAAGCGTTGGTCCACCACAACTTGGCCTTAACATAGTCAATGAATGATATTTTTTTTTAGGATGTATGTCTTTGTGTCTTCTTGTGCGGATTCTTTTTTGTTTTCTAAATAGGTGAGCCAATCAAAAGTTATAGCCAAAGAAAATAGCCTACCTTTTGTGTTAGATTGATGTTAGTCCATTTAAAATTAAATAAAAAATAGAAAAAGATAAAAGATTTTAATAAAAATTACATATTCAAAATCTACATACATAGTTACAAAAGTGTGTGAATTTTCATTAACAGTGGACAAGCGTGGCATATGGAAAATCATGCACGCAATAGGAGAAGTGGTACAAAACAAGTTTTTATGTCATAAGACAGTAAAAACCACTTGGTTGGTAACTTGAACCTAAAACCAAAGAAACCAAGTCATCCACCACGTTGGTTGGAAAAAAGGTGCCACCAAAATTCTAAATTTAAATCACACATGCATGTAGTTTAAAACATAACGCACATGTACTAGAAGTGTGACCACGCTACTTTGTGCACATGCACTAAAAGCATGATCGTGCTACTTTGTGCGCACATGTTAAGGACACATGCGCACATTTGTTAAGTAAACACTTTGTTTTGGTTTTATTTTCAAGCATTTGCAATGGAATGATGATGATGAACAATGATGATGATAATGAGGAGGATGATGACAAGATGATCAAATGAGGATGATAACTATAATGATGATGACAATGATGATGATGGGGATGATGGCTATGATGATGAGGAAAAGGAGGATGACAATGATGATTACTATGATGATGATGATAATGATGATGAACAATTATGGTGATGATGATGATGATGAGGATGAGGACCACGATCACTATGAGTATGATGATGATGATTATGATGATGCTAATGATGATTACGATGATGAGGATGATGATGTTGATGACGACGATGATGAGGAGGAGGATGATAATGACTATGATGATGAACAATGATGGTGATGATGATGATGATGATGGGGATGATGATGAGGATGATGATCATGATGACTATTACTATGATGACAGTGATTATGATGATGACGATGATTGTGATGATGACAATGATGATGTTGATGACGAAGATGATGATGATGATGAGGATGATGATGACTATGAAGATGACTATGCTGATGAATAATGATGGTGATGATGATGACAATGCTGATGATGATGAGGATGATGATGACTATGAAGATGACTATGCTGATGAATAATGATGGTGATGATGATGACGATGATTTCAATGACGATGATGACTATGATGATGAGGAGGAGGATGACGATGGAAATGATGATGAACAATGATGGTGATGATGATGATGATGAGGACGAGGATGATGATGATGACGACAACAATGAGGAACAATGATGATGATGATGATGATAGGCTTAGTTGAAACTTTGCTTTGATTTTATTTTCAAGCATTTGCAATGGAATGATGATGATGAACAATGATGATGAGGAGGAGGAGGATGATGACAATGATGATGATGACGACGACGATGATGATGATTATGAACAATGATGGTGATGATGATGAGGATGATGAGGATGAGGAGGAGGAGGAGGAGGAGGAGGAGGAGGAGGAGGATGATGACGACGATGATGATGATTATGAACAATGATGGCGATGATGATGAGGATGATGAGGAGGAGGAGGAGGAGGAGGAGGATGATGATGACAATAATGAACAATGTTGGTGATGATGATGATGATGATGATGAGGACGATAACAATGATGATGATGAGGATGATGACTATGATGATGAAGAGGATGAAGATGATGATGATAATGACGATGATGATGATGGTGACAATGATGATAAACAATGATGGTGATGATGATGAGGATGACGACGATATTGAGGAACAATGATGATGAAGATGATGATGATGATGATAGGTTTAGTTGAAACTTTGCTTTGATTTTATTTTCAAGCATTTGCAGTGGAATGATGACAATGAACAAAGATGATGAGGAGGAGGAGGAGGATGACTATGATGATGATGAGGATGATGAATATGATGGTGATGAGGAGGATGATGAGGATGATGAGGATGACAACGATGATGATGAAAAATGGTGATGATGACGGGTTAGGACCACAACAGGATTTGAACCCGAAATACGACATCATCCGACATTTCACACGGATGTGTCAGACAACAATCATTGAAAAGAATGTCGATCAAAAATGATTTATAGCGTGGTCGAATATCCGACACAAAGGAGTTGAATATCCGACCCTTATAATGTCACATATCCGACCCTTAAGTGCCAGATCTCTGATGGTTGGATGTAGGATATCCGACGGTAGGGTGTCGGATAATCGACGGTCTGTAAACTCGACTGAGTGTCGGATCTTCGACCCCTTAGCGTTGGAGATCCAATGGGATGTATAGGTTTTTTTTTTTAAATGTAAGGTTTACATGATTTTAAATTTATGGTCCCATATTTTCAACGGTAACTATGTTTAAGGTGTCGAATATCCGACGAATGACCATTATAAATATAAATTGTTTTAAACATTTCGACATGTATGTTGTAGAAGTGACGAACGATTTGCAAAAATTATTTGTTCCTCGATGGACATTTTCAGGAATTGTTTTATTATTCAATGGGCGGTTGTGGAAAAAACAAATTTCATCGATAGATAGTTTGCCGGGAACTTTGTATTCTTCGACTTCTCTCCGTTTGACAAAATGTTGATGCGTGGAACTTGATTTTTTAATACAACCGGTTATATTCATTAACGAAGTTTGTGACAAAATGTCAAATAGAAATATTCTAGAGCCAAACGAAGGCAACTGACAATTGCTTACTAGACTATGGGATGTAGCAAAACGAAGGGGTGATCATCAGGGGATTTAAGAGGAGAAAAATATTGATCTCAACAGCCACAAAACATTGCAGGGAACATGGACACGCTGAGTGGGGGAACAAATATCGTCCATTTGTAGGTTTATCATTATAAAGTTTATTATATTCATTTTTTTTGGTAATTGTATGTATTTTTTTTTCATATATTAATGTATATCTATTGATGTTTGCATGCATTTATATTAAAGGAAATACACTCTACAGCATATCATCTAGAGGAAGTTCTTTCAGAACAAGTTTAGGATCAAGATCATGGATCATGTATGTTTAATGGAGAACAAGTGAATGATCATATTGAACAAGATGATCATACCAATAATGTAGTTGAAGATGATGGTACAAATACATTGATCAATTATTCATTTAACATTAGAATGGATGATGACAATGAACTTGGTAATGAAAATGATGATGACTTTGATGATGTTCACGATATACCTCTTCTCGATAAGGCATATCAACCCCTTTATGAAGGCTCCAAAAAAAATATTCTCTCTACTGTATTGTTGATAATGAACTTGAAGGTTATGAATGGTCTTTCAAACAATGCAATCACACAGATGCTAAGGAATGTAAAATAATCCATCACATATATAGGATCGTGATAAAGTTTATTTGTATTCCTCTAATAATTGTATTGTTAACTCATTATTCATCATTGTACGGATGAAGCGTTTTTTGTTAATATTATTTATTTATTGCATTAACAATTTTTTTTATTGTTTTGTAGCTTGATAGCTGAATTTTTGTTACCACCATCAAATATTTTACCTCACACATATTGATATTTATCTTCCATCGTGAAAGAGATTGGAATGCATTATGAAGCAATTCATGCATGCCCCTATGACCATGTTATATATTATAATCAACATGAATTTGCAATAGAATGTCCAGAATGTCATGTAATTAGATATCGTACAGATAAAGTAATAGAAAAGGTGCCTCGGAAGGTTCTTCGTTATATTCCCATCATTCCACATTTGCAACGACTGTTATGGTGCAAAAACATAGAGCAATTTATGGATTACCATGCCAGGAACAGAAGTCAAGATGATGTTATCCAAATTCTTCCAGATGGTTATGCTTTTAGAGATATCGAGGAAAAGTGGCCTCACTTTAAAGAAGAACCACATAATCTTAGGATTTCATTGGCAGCACATGGTGTTAATCCATTTGCACAGATGAAATCCATTTACACGATGTGGCCTATTTTTGTTATCAACAATAACATTCCTCCATGGTTGTCAATGAAGAGGGAGCACATAATGTTTTTGATGATTATTCCAGGTTTTTTTTGTCCAAAACTATTTTATTTATAATGTAGTTGTGGCATCTCATTTGTCATATTATGTTTCTTAATTTCATATATATATCTATTATTTTACTCTTGTGCATGGTTTATATATCTTAATGGTTCTCATAATGATATATTTTATATGTACTTCAAATGAATCAGGTAAGTTCCAAGTCAAAGATATGAATGTATACATCGAGCCTCTTATAGATGAGCTACTGAAGTTATGGAATGGCATAACTATGTATGACGTATCTAGACCAATATGACAAAGGCAATTTCAATTCCATGCAATGGTTGTATGGACAATACACGATGCCCATGGGTTAACTTCATTTTGTGGTTTGTAATTTTAAGTTCCACTTGAATTGCATTTAATGATATGGAGTAGTTAGAATAGTTTATATATGAATATATTTGACATAGATATTCCATATCTAAATATTGTAGGTCTTAAGACAAAGGGTAGATTTGCATGCCCAGTTTGTGGTCCTAAGATAAAATATCGTCGTTCAAAAAGCTTAAGAAAGGAGGTGTTTGATGAGTATAGGCATTTCCTCTCTAAGAATCACAGGTATAGAACAACTGAAAATAAATCTTTTCAATGGGAAGTAGGAGACTACATTAAAACCACGGAGAATGACACCTCACCTTTGGAAGATGCAATACAATAGAAATCATCATCATGGTACGTATGGATCATCGTATATGAATTGTTATGTATTTTAATTTTTATTCTGAGTTTTTTGTTGTAGTGGCCATATTTGATTTATAAACTAATATTCATGATTCCCATCGTGATCATGAAGGCATTAGTGGGCTTCCATGAGGAATGAAAAGCTATCCTATTCAATTCAGCAGGTTGGCCTACTATGAGCACCTACAAATTGCTCATTTGTTTAACACAACGCATATTGGAAAGAATCTTACTGAAACCTTATGGCGACTACTAGAGCTAAGGAGGGATAAAGATAAAGGTGTGAAATCTTGCAAAGACATTCAAGAAAGCAACCATGCAATGAAAGATGTCATTCAATTTCATACCAACGGAGAATAAGTTAATATAAACTCAATTCCATGGATGTTTATGGAGAAACAAAGCAATGTTGCCAAAGATGTAATGCAGAAAATTAAATTTCCCCCTAGATTTTGTGCAAACTTGAAGAATATCATAACAAAAAAAGGTGATTTTTCCAGGGTCAAAACACATGATTGGCATGTCTTCATCAAGGTAATTATTATTGTTATGTCAATATAATTTTTTCTTGTTTGTATACTCTTTGTTTAATAAATGGTGTGGTTTGTATATTGATACAGTATGTTCTACCTCTCTTTCTCCCAGACAACTTCGACAACAATGTCAAACAAGTTATATATAATCTTGGTAAATACATGAGGTAACTAACGATTACTTGCATGTGCTTAGTGTTTCTTTAATTCTCCATATAATTTATATTTGTTTTTTTTTTGCACTATTTCAGCATATATTGTAATTTAATGTTTAGTTTTGTTAAATATTGTTATTGGTTTGCGTCACTTGTAGATGGTTAACATCTAAAGAAATCCATAAAGAAGATATAAAGTTTTGGAGGAGAGAAATTCCTCGTCTCATGTGTGAAATGCAGAAGCATATACCATCGCCATTTTTTAATGCACAGGAACACTACCTCATACACCAAGTTGAGGAGATTGAGTTGTGTGGACCTATGCACTCAAGGTCCATGTGGATGGTTGAGAGGCACTTGAAATTTTTGAAGGGTTTGGTGAGACAACGAGCATATGTGGAGGGTTCTATGATGGAAGTATATACGGTATACCAAAACATGTTGTATGCTAGTGAATATATTCCTATTTTAGCGTCAAATATCAATTTACGTCGCATTTTTGATCCGGACTCCAATAACAAATTTGAAGGGGAGAAACTAAAGGGAAAAGGTAGATTGAGGAAGCTAAAAGGTAATTATTAGCTAGTGGATGTTTATTATATCCTTCATATTCTAATTGTATTTTCTAGTCATAATTGCTTCAATTAAGAGCATATACTTTGTTCAGGATATTTACGCCCTTCTTTCATTTTAATGGTTATTGTCATTACACGGTTGGTCAAGAATGGGATGCAATTCATTTATACATTGCAACAAATCTTGACTGGATGAAGGTATGGATTGAAAGATGCACACAATCGAGTCATGGAATATCATGGGAAAGTGTGTCTTCATTTGTAAAAGCAACACAATGCAATAGAGATAACAATGTTATACACCTGAGTGGCACCTCTCCATCCGAGTGCTGATATCCCTCATGTCGGCACACAAAAGGACACTTATGGATAGAGGTTTGCCCTTAACACTATAGCTTGGCTTGTCAAGAAATACATTTTACCTTCATCCAGCTAGTTACTTTGCCTTTTAGCCATGTTGGGATATATTCGCGACTCTCCTTATTGAAAACTCGCGAGTCATTCGTGAGTCTCCTTCACAGCAAGTCGCAAATCCTTGTATTCGCGGGTTGCGCTTATACATAGTCGTGAGTCATTCGCGGGTTGCTCTACTACATACCCACGAATGTGCTCCTTAACATGAAAACACAAAATCACGCGCTAATGGGAGTTTAGTTAAGTCATTTTACTTAATCTCCCTAACTGCTATAACCTCCCTAACCTTCGAGAACTGCCTTATTTCACCCATATAAATACAGGCCTTGGGGAGGGTTGTAGACACTTACACTTTTGGAGCAAATTTATGCTGGTGGATTGTTTACAGAAGTCTTTGGAGCAGTGAAACTCAGAATCCTTTGGTGACAGAGGAGTCCTTGTCTCAGACGTTTGGTTGTACTCTGAACTTTCTCATTATTGATAATAAAGAGATTACTTCTTCCACATTTGTCTCATATATCTTGGTTTGATAATTGTTTATGCTTCAATATGTCATATTTGAATTATCTAACCTGCTAACATATATATATGAATCATTCTATATCTGGAAGATTTTCTCTGAACAGGTGAAAGAGGAGTGAACCTTGAAGACTTTGGAAGTGAAGCAGATTGGAAGAGGACTAGCAAGGATCGAACGTCGTTAAACAAGTAAGTTCCTTTAATCCTCCTATTTCCTATTCTGCACTTTAGAAGTCAATTGCCTGCAAGTATTTGAGTATGTTGGTAATCCCCGACCTAGGATTATTAGGTGCATAATCCCTTACAACAAACAATCTAACAGAAAGGGAAATCGATTTGGCATATGGTGTAAAAGATAAAATGGAAAGCATATAATTAATCAATCCCTCTAAATCTTTTATTTTGAAAATTACTTTTTGACGTACATGTTCTTCATTTCCATGTATTGTTGCATAAGGACTGAATGGTTGTGTAATCTTTTCATGTATTGCTTATTGCAAGTAAAACAACATAAGGCTATGGTCTGCAATGAAGGTAGATATCAGATCAAAAAATTGGATGAAACAAAAAAACAACAAATTCTGGGGTTTCGACTGTCTTTGAGGTTACCAATGTTTCATCTAGAATTGACAGACATCCAGAAGTCTCAGAAAATTGATACTATGAGTATTTGGAAGATATTATACAGTGTGACTTTAAATCCTTTAAGGTAGTTCTATTCGTTGTCAAATGGTACAGGTTACGATTGAATCAACATGATCCTGATAGAACTATCATCGAACATGATAATTGATTTACCATGGTAAACACAAGGTTTTTTGAGCCATGAACAGAGCCCTATGTTCTTCCAAGCCAATGTGAACAAATATTTTACTCAGAGGTTCCAGGTAAAGTGCGCTGGTTATTTTTTATGAGACACGATCCAAGGGGAAGGCTAGTAAAGTATAACCTAGATGATGGTAATGAAGAGGGTTCTCTGGAAGAATAATATGATGACAAAGAGCATGATCAACATGAATTAGATGATGATGATGATACAACAAAATATGTCCAAGAAATAGTTGAATCAGATGATGTAGCAGACAATGCCGATGAAGATTATTCCGACGATGACACAATGAGCGTAACTAATGATTATGACGATGATGATATGGCCAATCCTTACAATGTTGACTATGTATCTGATGATACAGATGATGAATTCGATGAACAAGATGGTGACATGGATGAAGAAGACGATGAAATATATTGAAAGGTAAATATTTAATTAGAACTATTATTTTATCTTTTTTTTTATAAATAGTTACTAACATCATCACCATCACCACCATCATCATCATCATCATCATCATCATCACTTTCACCATTGACATCAACATCATAATCATAATCATCATCATCAACATCTTCATCATCATGGTCTTCATCATCATCGTCATCATCATCACACATCATCATCTTCATCATCATGGTCTTCATCATCATCGTCATCATCATCACACATCATCATCTTCATCATCATCGTCGCCATCATCAGACATCATCATCTTCATCGTCATCATCATAAGGAAATCGTCATCATCATCATCTTCATCATCATTGTCTTCATGATCATGATCATCATCTTCATCATCATTGTCATCATCACCATCTTCATCCTCATGATGATGATAATCATCATCAACATCATCATCACCGTCATCAACATATTGATCATCATTGTCATTATCCTCATGATCATCGTCATCATCATCATCATCATCATCACCACCATTATCATCATCTTCATCATCATCGTCATCATTATCACCATCATCCTCATGATGATGATAATCATCATCAACATAATCATCATCTTCATCATCATTGTCATCATTATCATCGTCATCATCATCATTTTCATCGTCGACATCAACATCATAATCCTCATCATCATTATCAACAT
>LPNX010876846.1:272148-277681 GCA_001517045.1 Pseudotsuga menziesii
AGCTAGGGGAAACATTATCTCTTGGCTCACCGTAGCACACCCATCATCGGAGCTGCAAGGGAGTAGGGAGCAGTTATATGTGGATACTCAACCCGAATAGAGCAGTGGTTTACCTTCAAAAATAGTTCCCACTCTTTATTACATGCCAAGATTTTGTTACAACAATTATAAATTTGACTTGAATGAGATGAATCCCCCACCCCTATATGATTATAAATGGTTTTTCAATGTTGGAATGAACTCGATTAACCACTCGGTTTCCAAAATTGATCTAACTCGGTTTATGGATGATTGGATTTTTCTTCATGTCATTTAGAACATCCAGGTCTATATGTATCCGAGCTATGCATCAAATTGAATGGATAGAATATACACAGGGGGGTTGTCCACTGCACAGGGGAAACACATGGATTACCAACATGAGGGAAAGCCATTGAATATGCTAATACTTGGACTATAATAGACCACCTTGGTTGGACACTAATGCAAACCCGTGTATGAGTTTGAGCCAACATTTACATGCACTCTACAGGATCTCCAGAGAACTATCATTATTTTTCCATTACTATGAAGGAGATGTACTAGAATATTTGCCTGGACTTGTTGATTTCACTGTTAAGTTGAACCTAAATGACAAAGAGAGAGGAGCACTAAGCAAGCTACAACACTTTGTAGGAAATCGAATGAGTAGAGATATAATGATGTTAGTTCTTGGAGATCCTGTAGAGTGGATGCTTGGTTTCTCTCTAGGTTCCAAATATTTAGGTTCCTCATTAGATGCTTCACTATATGAATCATATATGGGGCGCCCAAAACTATGATTACTGATTTCAAATAGAACATCCAACTCTTCATGAAATGGATAAATGCATGCATTTTCCATCTCATCATCAAAAAAGGGTTTTCCTACAAAATATTCCTCATTAGAATCTCAACAATATGGACCATCTAATTCAGATTCTTTGGATGAGGTAATATAATAGGAGAATGGGTTCTTTCATAACCAACAACCCAAAGGGTCTCTGTCTATATTGTTTGGTTCTTCACCAACTTGAATCCTTCCTTATCAGCTTTCAAACATGGGTTTTCTTCATTGTGCATGCATTTACATTGATTAGCTAATGACAGACCCAATTTGACAGTTTCAGCCAACCCGCATTTGACCCATATTGGCTGATATGGATTCTGAAGTCTGGCTAGTATGAACATTACAATTAGTGGACGAACCAATCACATTTTGGTTCACATTCAAATTGGTTTGATTGTTTTTATGTGAGTTATCTTTGCAACCGGTTCCCAAATAAGCTATTAAGCTAACTCTACCCAAATGCGATGCTTAAGGGAGGTTTATGAAGGATTCGAGTTCCACCATAGCCACGATAGTTAGATTTTTTTTGCTCACATGTATGCTTGGTCCATTGGAGAAGGATGAAAATCGGTCGTTGCCTCGAGCAGGATTGTCGAGCCATGTTTTTTATAAGCAAGAAACTAAAACCTAACCCCTAGATCATTGAAGATCATTATAAAATCCCCAGATTAGAAAGAAACTCGAACCTAACCCAGTATTTTCCAAATTGTAGTGACAACAGGGGTTTTCCAGAATTCTGCCAAATGTTATGGATTTCTTCTTTAAGGTGTTTTATTATATAAACCTTATATTAGAAAGCAACTTGAACCTAACCCAGTAATTCCCAAGCTCTAAACATCATGAGATATTGGACTATACAATATATTTTCATTAAGTGATTGAATGAAGTAATCCACTTAAAATAACGATTTTATCAAAATATTAAATTATTTTCTACATACGTGTTAATATCATTATCAAACAAAACTGTCCCTAAGGACAGAGTTCAAGAAATCTGTCCACATGAACTATATCTCACAAAAGATAACAAGTGTTCAGCCAAGCAACGGTGACGATTCCTGGTATTATGCCTCACAAGTTTGCGATGTTGCAACCTAATGAAACATAATACCAGGATTCATCACCATTATTAGGCAACACTTATTAGCTATTTTAGAGTTAGTGAATTGAAAGTGGCTAAGTCAACGCAAAACAGAAAGGTAATAATTTTGACTTAATAAATTATTTTGATAATTGTACCTACATCTTCCGCTACATGCTTTTCTTGCATGCCTCACCTATCTCGACGTAATATCAACATTATTATTATTGTTATGTGTACCTTGTTTCACTGACAGTCTTCTTCCTCTTTATTCTCCAAAACAACTATATTATAAGACCTTTTGGCATGATATTGTTTTTCATGCAACTTTTATTTTGTCAATCTTAGAAATAAACTCGAACCTAACCCAGTATTTTCCAAATTGTAGCAACAACATGGGTTTGCCAGAATTCTGCCAAATGTTATGGATTTCTTCTTCAATGTGTTTTATTATAGAAACCTTATATTATAAAACAACTCGAACCTTATCGAGTAATTCCCAAGATCTAAACACCATGAGATCTTGGACTATACAATATATTTTCATTAAGTGATTGAATGAAGTAATCCACTTACAATAACTATTTTTTCAAAATATTAACTCTTTTTCTACATACCTATTAATATCATCATCAAACAAAACTGTCCATGAGGACAGAGTTCAAGAACTCTATCCACATGAACTATATATCACAAAAGATAACAAGTGTTCAGCCAAGCAAAGGTGACGATTTGTGGTATTATGCCTCACAAGTTTGCGATGTTGCAACCCCACGAAACATAATACCATGAATCGTCCCCATTATTAGCCAACACTTATTAGCTATTTTAGAGTTAGTGAATTGAAAGTGGCTAAGTCAACGCAAAAAATAAAGGTAATAAGTTTGACTAAATAAACTATTTTGATAATTGTACCCACATCTTCCGCTACATGCATTGCTTGCATGCCTCACCTATCTCGACGTAATATCAACATTGTTATTATTGGTATGTGTACCTTCTCTCAGTGACAGTATTCTTCCTCTTTATTCTCCAAAACAACTATATTATAGGGACTTTTGGCATGACATTGTTTTGCATGCAACTTTTATTTTGTCAATCTTAGAAAGAAACTCGAACCTAACCCAGTATTTTCCAAATTGTAGCGACAACAGGGGTTTGCTAGAATTCTGCCAAATGTTATGGATTTCTTCTTTAAGGTGTTTTATTATAGAAACCTTATATTATAAAGCAAGTCGAACCTTACCCAGTAATTCCTAAGATCCAAACACCATGAGATCTTGGACTATACAATATATTTTCATTAAGTGATTGAATGAAGTAATCCACTTACAATAAATATTTTTTCAAAATATTAATTTTTTTTCTACATACCTGTTAATATAATCATAAAAAAAAACTGTCCATGAGGACAGAGTTCAAGAACTCTATCCACATGAACTATATATCACAAAAGATAACAAGTGTTCAGCCAAGCAACGGTGACGATTTGTGGTATTACGCCTCACAAGTTTGCGATGTTGCAACCCCATGAAACATAATACCATGAATCGTCCCCATTATTAGCTAACACTTATTAGCTATTTTAGAGTTAGTGAATTGAAAGTGTCTAAGTCAACACAAAAAAGAAAGGTAATAAGTTTGACTAAATAAACTATTTTGATAATTGTACCTACATCTTCCACTACATGCATTGCTTGCATGCCTCACCTATCTCAACGTAATATCAACATTATTATTATTGGTATGTGTACCTTCTCTCACTGACAGTCTTCTTCCTCTTTATTCTGCAAAACAACTATATTATAGGGCCTTTTGGCACGACATTGTTTTGCATGCAACTTTTATTTTGTCAATCTTAGAAAGAAACTCGAACCTAACCCAGTATTTTCCAAATTGTACTTACAACAGGGGTTTGCCAAAATTCTACCAAATGTTATGGATTTCTTCTTTAAGGAGTTTTATTATAGAAACCTTATATTATAAAGCAACTCGAACCTTACCCAGTAATTCCCAATCTCTAAACACCATGAGATATTGGACTATACAATATATTTTCATCAAGTGATTGAATGAAGTAATCCACTTACAATAACTATTTTTTCAAAATATTAAATTTTTTCTATATAGCTGTTAATATCATCATCAAACAAAACTGTCCATGAGGATAGAGTTCAAGAACTCTATCCACATGAACTATATATCACAAAATATAATAAGTGTTCATCCAGGCAACAGTGATGATTCGTGGTATTATGCCTCACAAGTTTGCGATGTTGCAACCCCATGAAACATAATACCATGAATCGTCCCCATTATTAGCCAACACTTTTAGCTATTTTAGAGTTAGTGAATTGAAAATGGCTAATTCAACGCAAAAACAAAGGTAAATAATTTTGACTAAATAAACTATTTTGATAATTGTACCTACATCTTCCGCTACATGCATTGCTTGCATGCCCCACCTATCTCGGCGTACTATCAACATTATTATTATTGGTATGTGTACCTTCACTCAATGATAGTCTTTAGTTTAGGGATGTATTGAGTTTTATACCACATATTTGATAGTGTATGCATCCAATACTTTCTAGTTACTTGATCACTATTAGGGAACAACTTCATCTCTATCCTGTTAACCTTACTTCATCCAGCTAAAAGCAGTTCACATATTCAAAGAACACAATACTAAGGCTGATAGCTTATCCAAAGAATCATTAACCTTCGAATCAGGCCATTTTAAGTTTACTGAATTCACTGATGGTGAATGTACTGATTAGGGAACTTTCCAGCTTTTCTAGCCCTTAGCACTTCAATCTTTGATGTGTTGTTGCTATTGACATCCTTTGGATGATTGAGGTGGATGATCCCCTCATATTACTGATTTCTCTTTTTTATTGCTTCTTTGGATTAGCTACTTCGGTATTAGACTTGAATTCTCTGTGTGTTGAAGGTTAGTGATGTGGATGTAGTCAAGATTCCTAGATTATAGGTGTTACCTTTGAAGGTTTGTCCAATATTCCTGTGAAGCTAATCAATTTTCATCTGCCTACTGATGATGAACATAGTTATATCTATTCCATGTGCTCAGCAATAGCTGAAGTTGTAACTAAGTTACCTTTGATTTCAATGAAATAGCAAGGAACCAATATTTTCCCTTGGAAAAAAAAGTTACTTGATCACTAATATCAATTGAGATTCCATCACTCTTATTGGTAAATCCAATTTTTTCACATTTCTTGTAACCAACAAATTCCAAACTCTTTGTTTTCACGGAGTTTTTGTGACGTTATGGGTACAAAAATAGTGCATATTGGCATCCTAAGGTTGAAAATTAGCATCCTAAGGAGCACTAAGCAAGCTACAACACTTTGTAGTAAATCGAATGCGTAGAGATATAATGTCTTTAGATGACCTTTGTGATGTAGACAATTGGTTAACTTTAGAATTATTCCTTGGTGTGAGTGATATTTGATGTTTCCTTGCCCTTTTCCCATCCCTTGGTTTCATCAAATCATTGAGGAAGGCATGATATAGTTAATTTAAGAGCCTTTTCGTTCTTTCTAATCATATATATATATATA
>LPNX010876846.1:278034-298415 GCA_001517045.1 Pseudotsuga menziesii
TATGATCTCCAAGAACTCAAAATCATTATTTGTCCATTACTGTAAAGGTGATGTACTAGAATATTTTCCTGGACTTGTTGATTTCATTGTGATGTTGAACGTAAATGATGAACAGAGAGGAGAACTAAGCGAGCTACAACACTTTGTAGGAAATCGAATGAGTAGAGATATAATGTCTGGAGCAATCTGCATACATCCTTCACTTGAATGATGTTAGTTCTTGGCAATCCTAACATCATTCAAGTGAAGGATGTATGCACACTGCTGCAATATCATTATTCGACCATGAGGTGCTTAGTTGACTCGAAATTGGGTTAGGTAAGACTTTTCCATTAATGGAAAATCATGAATCTTATGGTTTATGGTTTGGGTCTTGAATCAAGTACTAGGTATTTTGATGTCCTCTATTTTTTATTTGAACATTTTATGTCAATTTGCACCGTGTCTGATTTTTTTTGTCCCTCTTACAATTAACATGATAAGATGACCTTTGTGGTTTAGACAGTTGGTTAGCTTTAGAATCAGAAAATATTACAGACTGATATAATTATATTTAAAACATTCTTTTCATTCCTGAATGTGCCAAGTAGCAGATTTGGAAATTTCCACTCTTCACCACCATGGATTATATATGATTGTTGTAGGTTACCACTGGGAAATATGCCTCTGAAGTGCTGGCTTATGCACTTCAAAGTAGAACAGAGGTTAAAACATCCACTCTATAGGATCTCCAAGAACTCAACATCATTATTTGTTGATTACTGTAAAGGCATTTTACTAGAATATTTGCGAGGACTTGTTGATTTCATGGTGAAGTTGAACGTAAATGATAAACAGAGAGGAGCACTAAGCAAGCTACAACACTTTGTACTAAATCGAATGAGTAGAGATATAATGTATGCAGCATTTTGCATACATCCTTCACTTGAATGATGTTAGTTCTTGGAGATCATGTATAGTGGATATTTTAACCTCTTCAATGCTACTCTGTAGTGCATATATATATATATATAATCCATGGTGGTGAAGAGCAGGCATTTCACTTGAATGATGTTTGGGTCTTGAGGCAAGTACTAGGTATTTTGATGTCCTCCATTTTTTATTTGATCATTTTATGCCAATTTTCACCGTGTCTGATTTTTTTTTCCCCTCTTACAATAAACAGGATAAGATGACCTTTGTGGTTTAGACAGTTGGCTAGCTTTAGAATTATTCCATGGTGTGGGTGATATTTGATGTTTCCTTACCCTTTTTCCATCCCCTTGTTTTCATCAAATCATTGAGGAAGGCATGATATGGTTAATTTAAGAGCCTTTTAATTTGTGGGGTAAAGCCTTTTTTGGTTCTTTCTACTATGGGATTGCCTTAGGGTTGCCTTAGGGTTGAAAATAGTATGGAAAAACAAGTTAGCATTTAGGGTTGAAAATTGATATGTGAAAACAAGCATCATCATGAATATACATACTAGATCGTCATAAAAATTTGTTTCATAGAACAGTATGGGTGAACAATAGAAGACTACAAATCAATGATAAGTTAGGGATAATATTCATTATAAAAGGACCTTTGGGTAGGTAGAATAGGGCATCAATTCATCCTCCATTGGAGTCCTTCAACCAGTCATATTGCTCTCCTTTGTTCGTAGGTCTCAAAATATTTACTTTGGGAACAAAGTACTTATACAGTTCGATCAAAGCCATCAACTATGCAAGATGCTGAAAGTAAGGATATTGTTTCATGTTTCACTTTTCTTGTCAAAAGGAATACTAAAAAGTTAGGAAGTACCAAAGCTAGTCATTATGTGCATGTGGACTTAATGTAGGGAGAGAAGTCATGTCTACTTTTTTGTTCTTGAATGGGAGAAATGATGAAACCACAATAGTGATTTATAAATGGCAATCACACGGAAACTGTCAAACATTGGGAATAATCATTACACTGACAGGGGCCCTTAATGCAAAACAAAATTGGTATTTTAGGGGAAACTGGGGTTGTTACTTCTCTTGTGCACAAGTCCAGAGATTTTTACGGTGGTTTTGTGACCTATGGTTGCAAAGACAGCCACCAAAGAATTTTATTTGCTATTGATCTCCTTGAAGAGATTGTCGAGAATCACCTAAAGAACAATCCAAATTTGTTTATAGGGTTTGAAATTAAATGGTATTGGTTTTATTTAGGTTTGTTTACCCCCCTTTTGTGGAGAAAAAGCACCCAGAATTCATGATACTGCTATAAATTGTTGTTTAGGAAGTTGGAACAGCCCTTATTTACTCCCAGAAAGAAGGTTTAAGGCTGTTGGAGTGCCCAAGCATGCTCTTTATCTCCATATCTATTTCCAAAATTGTTTGTTAATGTCATTTCAACCCTCAAATTCAACCAAACATTTCTCAAATCCTGTTTTTCCGTTGTTCGTCACTTTTCATAGGGATATTCATGCCCAAAACTACCTTTTAACCCTCCAATTTGGCCCAAATTTAGAGGTATGCCTGTTTGGTGATGGATAAGTGCACAAGGGTGCCCAAGATGGTGAAATAGGGTTGCTTCATACCCTTTTTTACTGCCTAACAGGTTTGTTTGTTCCCATAATTCATGTGGATGCTGCTATAAGGCATATGAATGAGATCTTAGGGTTGCTTTCACCCACAGATTTCTCATTTTCACAGCCATAATTGTGAAGAATGCCTCCTATTTCCATTGATAATCATCTTTTATTGCTGCAATGTGCCCAGATCTGAAAGTTGGCCTAATTATAGCTGATTTGAGATGATTTACTATTTGTTGTGACCTTCAGAATTCTCCCAAAGTGCTCAGATTTGTCCCTTTGATGCTCATACTTGATTCTAGAGTTGTTTATGGCCATAGGACTACCCAACATTGCTCCTAGTGTGACATTAAAAATACCAAGTTTGTTCTGGAAGCCCTAAATAGGGCCAATTCACATTGGTGTACTGGTTTATTGTTAGAGGAAGGCCTTCTCTCATTATTTGAGGAACATTCACCCTTGGAGACACATGCATAATGGTAGTGTTCAGCCCTACCAAAGGAGAAAGTCATCATTTGAAGAATTCTTACATTCTTTTATACACCATTTCATGAGAGATATTACATGCTTGGAGGTTACTCATTGAGCTGGTCCACTTGGAAGGTTGTTCACATGGTTCATGCCCTATTCTGTGAAGAATGTTTTTGTATTTGGGGACTGCTTTATAGATTGACTATTGTGCACATGGGTGGCATCTAGGGCCTACAAATCAAGTTTTGTTTTACTCCAAATAGTGTTATGATGTATACCAATCCTACAAAGCTAGTTGACTTGACAATGAAGGAGGTTTAGAGTCTCTGTGTTTATATTTCTAGGTTAATTTTTTTTTTGAATTTAAGTGTCATGTGTGTGACCTATGCATTCCCACATTCACTTGGTCAATTTAGTACAGATTGGGATGAATTGACCATTTTGTTACTGATCCATTCAGTCATACCCTGATTTGCTTGGTTCGGTACCAAACTTGTCACTCCAATCGTTTCAAAAGACGAGTCATCTCAGTTGGGGGTCAAATCGGTTGACTCAGCCACCTTGGTAGAAACACACTTGATTAAATCTGCAACTGTTATTGTTGAAAATGGGGTAGGCCAGTAAAAGGAAAATGAAACGTTAGGAAAAGGAAATGCAAGCAATAAGTGAGAATGGATAATTGTATGTAACTAAAAGAGGGGCATACATAAGAATTATTAGGGCATACATCATAATTTTTTTGAATTTCCAGTGTACTGTTGTAGGAATGGAACTATGCAAATAAGGCATTGACTTGGTAGTCACAATACCATTAGTATCATAAATTATGGGAGAGATCAGAAAAAAATTCCTACACAAATATTAACCCATAAGTATGGTTTTGGTGTTTCATTTGGAGAATAAAATACTATAATAATAGTTGTTATTATGACTCTTAAAGGGTCCTAGATGAGATTTTTGCACTTTTAGGCCCTTCAAATTTCAAGTAAAAGAAGCCATAAACAACAAGTATGTGCACCCTAGAAAACATGGAAACGATCATAAAACATATTAGGTAAAATGGATAATCATCTATGACATCACAACATAATTCATGGGAAAACTAAAAACCACTTACAACCATCAAAATTAAGGGTTAAAACAACAACCTGTGTAGATTAAGGAGATAGGAGTGGCCAGGAAAATGAATAATCGGGCCAATGTAGAGTGGAAAAGTGACCAGATAGAAGTTTAGAAGAGGAGATTAATCAAGATTCCTTGAAAAAGGAACTCATGTCAAAGATGCTTTTTGATGGAAGTGACCAACATACCAACTCTATATCACTTCTATCCGAATTAAATGTAGATGAATGCGAAGATATGTTCTTTGAAGGAGATAGTCCATTAAAGGAGAACCTCTAGGTTTTGTACAGACATATGTTGGCATAAATTGCAGTGTTATATTTGATGCATATGCATAAGATATCGTCTCAATCTTGACAACGTTGAAAGGCCAAAGTACAATGAACATAAGAATACATATGAAGCTTATGAAGCCTACCCAATTCATGTTAGGAAAAGGCAATGCAAGCAATAAGTGAGAATGGAGACTTGTATGTAACTAAAAGAGGGCCATACATTAGAATTTTTAGGTCTACCAAATGCCCACACCTATTAACCAAACTCATTATTGACAAGCTTTTTGTTTAACAAGTTTTTTTCTTACAAGTCTTTCCAAGTTTTTTGCTTATAAGTCTTTCCACATTTTTTTGTTGGTATTTCCTATGCTTATGCCAAATTTTTGTTCGTCCATCATGCAGGTAGAACCAAACAGGTATTTTTCAGACCTTTCTTCCTCCAGTGAAGGGAGTTTGGGAAGGATACAGGAAAGTGAGACATCCAATAGGTATACATGGGCTAGATACTCTAGATGTCAGAAAATCAGAATAAAATTTGACAAACGCATGAATGATTTTCTCCAAGGAGGGGGGTCATGTTCCTATGATGATGAGACAATGGGAGACATCGATGTGCCCTTAAGGTACCAACACCTAGTGAAACAATGGGTTCCTAGCGATCTTCCTAAATAAACACTGATTTTTGTGTGAATGAGAGGATATATAGAATTGCAACATCGTCATTGCATGGATTGGGGTTTTTTTGCATGGATGGCATAAAGGTTGGATATGGTAGATGTACAGAATTGATGGAGTATGTTGGACCCTGTTACAACTACAGTGATTGTATGCGCCTAGTCCAATATACATGAAGTATGCGTAGATATGGGTTGTCAGTGAATTATATACAACTTAAAGACAACGCTCAAAATAAAGGAGAAATGATGTACATGGATGGAAGGCCAAAAACAACCGGTAATATTGTAGGGTTTATAAACGATACACAACCAGGGCTTACACTAAATCAACCCAACTGCATATTCGAGTTGTGTGAAGGAAACCGTGTCTTTGTATGTGCAATTAAATCAATAGCTGCTGGTGAAGAACTGCTTATTGATTGCAATTTGAATCGTGTAGATACAAACAATGTTAGTATGGTTGTGGTACAACAAAAAATTTAACCACCCTTTTATTAATTATTTTAATAGTTATAGGAATTTTCGTTAGCATATAATTGAAATTATCTACTTTTCATGTTTCCTTATGTAACTTTTAGTATGTTTCTTATGCAGGGTTCTCTCAGGGGCACCTCCATCTCCGTAGATGTTTATCAACCTGAGTCAGGGCAGCAGGTATACATCAATATTTCCAATGTAATATTAAATTTAGTATGGACATACAGATGCGTTGTTATGTATTTTCATTAGTATATTAGGTTCCTTTATATAATATTATCTATTTTCCATGCAGACTGTTGATTAGGGAAGCCAACTGGCTATTGATCATCCTACTACAGCATCAGGGAAACAACCAAACATGAATGTAATTCTCCACTTTAAATACTTTAAAATTGTAAACATGTATATCGGGACGCATTATGTTTATTTTGTTATGTATTCTTTCATTTTTATGTTTGCAGTCATGATGGTAATGTTGTCTACATTTTTTGTAGATTGACCAGGGAAAATCCCCAGCTGTTAATCAGATGACTTGAGCCTCGAGGCAAGCAGTAAACCTAAATGTAATTCCACATTCTAAATACTTCAAAAATATACACATATAAAACATGTAGCATAGTGTTCATTTTTGTTCTGTATTTGTTAGCTTTTACATATTGCGTTCATTGTGATAATGTTCTCTATTTTTTTGGCAAGTGGTTGATCGAGGTTAATCCCCATCTATTGATCAAACCACACCCTCATCTAGGCGTTAGGTAATCCTATATGTAATCCATAATGTAATTATTTGTGCACACTATTGCTTCAAAAACTAAGCAATTTTTTTATATATTTCAATTGCAGACAGGGTATTCCATTTTTGAAACACCGTCTCAAAACTCTTTACAGAATGAGGTCTCTCGGTTGATGAGAGATAGTGAAATTATAGATTCTACAGACCCGTTGAGGGTGCTACAAAGGACAAGGGAAAAACACAATGAGGAACTGAGTCGTCTGACATTGGCAGTTCCACTAACAGAAGGGCTTGAACAAAGCATTTAATTGTTGTTATAGCAACGTAAATAAGTCGATGTAAGTTATCGAATGAAAATGCAAATTTATTTATAAAAACTTTATAATATTTGATTTTATATGCTATTGAAGTTATAATACAATGGTTTGAATTTATAGTGTGCCATGGAGATATTAGTGGTGGTCAAGACAATGTTGGTCCCAATGACCAAACCACTCCATGTACACCACATACTGCTCCCATATTGTCCACTAAGCAATCGGCAACACACTCTGCAACACCCTCAAGGGAAGCAGAGGGTGCAGCTGGTGTTTCCCCACCCACAACAGATGCTGCAGAAGAAGGGGTGGATGCAGGATTAGATAGAGATGTGGAAGCATTTCCTGGATCTTCTCATGTGACTAGCACTGGATCAATAGTGTGTACATTTTTGGTGAATAAAGAACTGGTTCTAATAAATATAGAGAGGATTCCAGGTCATTATATATTACTAAATTTAGTTTTTATAATTTGTGTCTAATATACCGATAATATTTTCTAATGTTGACTAATGATGGCATTAATGTTTTGCAGGAAATGATATATTTTATAAACATATGAATGATTTGGCCTTGGAGATCTTTGGGCCCACCATCCGCACAATGTGGAACAAGCAGCAAAAAGCTTTAAAGGATGATCGGACTAATCGCTTGGTTAGTCTGTTTAGAAAAGATACCTTTGATACATCAAAGGTCATACAGAAGGGTGGAAAACATCTGAAGATTGTTCGAGACTAGTATAGGGTTCACCTAGAAAAGAACCCTAGGTATGAGCGCCCTCCAATGATTCCATCTATGGAGTGGAAATCCCTGGTGGAAGATGGAAAAGAGAAGGGCCTGAAAAAATCAGGAAAGATACCACCAGGTGGAACAGGGAGGTATGCAATACATTCCAAAATGTAGTGGTAAGCCTTATTATTACTACTTTTTATATCAATTTCGGTACATCGACTAATGTATTTAAGAACTTAATTAGGCTCTCGGAAACATCTAAGGACACAAAGGCAAGAATTGAAAAAATTGGCCAACACAAGCTTGGGCATGGTGGTTACTCCAACTTGGCAGCTCGATATGTAAGTATCGCAAAACCTGAATCCGTATCCAAATATCATATAGATTATTATTTTTGTTTTTTTCTAAAAAAGGGCTTTAATATTAATGACATCATACAAATATGAAGGCCGACCAGTTCAAAGAATTGCCCAGTGTGGATTACATGAAGCTTGGCTTCGAACAAGGCTTTGATGCCATTGTTGAACACTAGAGAAGCTTGTCTGGGAATACTACATGATCTTCTGCTGATCCATCTGGTGTGCATGTATGTGAAAACTGTATAGTTTAATGATAAGTTATTATTGCTCATACAATTTGTTCCTTATAAATAAATTAACATAAATTATTTATTCATTTTTGTGCACGAAAGTAATGATCTTTTTCATGTCGATGATGTAGTACATGACCAACCAAACGAACATCATGCTTCTCATCCTGGTAATGAATTTATTAATGTGCTACTATTTTTTATAGACCATTGCAGATGATGAACATTAATTCTAATTCTACACAATTCAATTGTAGAGAATGTAGATGCAGATCATAACACGGAATAGGTTGGGCATGTACGAGATAATGTTGAACATGTTGATGTGCCCATGGCAGGTAAAAAGACACATTCGTAATGTTTTTTAAATGAATTACTCGTATTTATAAAAATATAAATATATTAATGAAATATTTTGACATTATTGCAGAAATTCAGTGCCCCTCGCCTGAAGTTCAACCTTGTGAGCAGACTAGTAGGGATACCGATGATCAGGTTCCTGAATATGTGACTCTAACTAAATATTTAAAGAGAAGAAAAATAAAAAGGAAGTGACTAAACATATTTTGAGTAATTATTATTTATAAAATAAAAAAAACATTTAATGGTTTTTTCCTCTATTTCATGAATTGAATGAATGGTTTACTGAATGGTTTACTGATTTTTTTTTTTTCTGCCATTGACTAAATGAATATTTTAATGAATGAGTTAATGAATGGTTTAAGGAATGGTTTTTTCAGCTGTTGAATGATTGAATGGTTTAATGAATGATTTAATGAAAGCATCTTTCAACGATTGAGTGAAATCATTTGCGATAGATGCATTGTTATTTGCATTGTACATGCATTGTTATTTGGATTGTGAAATAGTGAAATAAATTGTTATTTGCAAGTATATGCATTGGGTTTGGGGAGTTGAGAGTGATGGGGGTGGGGGGCGAAGGGGCCATAAGAGATTCCACCTTCATGTGGTTGTTCCTATTTAGTAGAGAATATTAAATTATTCTTGAAACAGAGAGGATCTCAATGAATGGTAAGGAAGAATACATTAAAAAACATATATTTCTATAATTTTAGTGAATAATTTTCACTATTGCTATTTGACTCCTCCATTGGAACTTGTTACAGATAGCATTGAGAAACATTTACATAGTTAAGAGGCAAGAAATGGTGTTTTGATTAGATCGATGGCATTATATACATAATATTTTTGGTTATCCATGTTTTATCATGTGATATATTCTTAACAATTAATTTACTTGAATAGTTGAATAGTATTGTAATTTACATTGTAATAGAATTGTATTTATTTAGATTGGTTTTTTTATTTTCATAAACAAACATAAATTTATTTGATGGGTCCTAACATGAAACTATTGCAACAGGACAAAAAATGAAGTATGTTGAATGATGTTTTGAAAGGTAAAGCATAAGAAGACAGTGTGAAGATCCACAAATCAAGGTGTAATTATGTTTACTTTTGTTTGATTGAGCTACGTATTGGGTATTTATGTATGTGCACACACATACATTTAGTTGATGATGATGATTACCATACATTGAGGTGAACTTTGTTCTATCTGATCTAAAAAATTGCCTTAAAAAATTTGATTTATCATGATAACTGGCCCCTTGGTAATACTTTACCAATACCATATAGCTAGGACAACAAAATTAAATTTAGTCCTTTCATTACAAGAAATATGATAGGCATTTGAGTTTGATGGGAATATGAAAGGTCAAAAGACAGAAAAAGATAGATAGACTTGGGAGGAAAATGGTATATGAAGCGTTGTTTCCCTATTATTCCACATGAGTATATTGTTATCTACCCCAGTTTATCTTTCTCGAGTAGTTTTGTAATTTGTTTCTTAATCTCATATCTTGTTCAACTTTTATGCTTGATTGTGCAGTGGAAAACCTATGTTTATATTTATGCTTATCCCTGTATGTTGTGAGTTGGGCATGGTACCCATTGGTATTTTCAGTTTCCATTGTAACTTTTCACCCCAACATCACTGTGCACTTTATTACTCATAATTTCTAATTTGTTACAAAGTATTCTTTGTGCAAATCTTTTATTAGGCATTTATATCTTTATGTACTGCTTCCAATTTATCACGAAGTTTAAAGTGGTCACTTAGAGCAAACATCTCAACTCTGCAATACAAAAGAAGAATGACTGCATTGATAATTATGGTAACAAAGTATTGAGATCTGCTTGAAAAATTAAAGATCTATTTGCTACTTTATTTTTGGAAGGAATTGTTTGAATGCTTAAGTTATAAAAACTGTTTATTTTTGTTGTTTTCAGGTAATCTTCCAGAGGTATCCACGGCGTGAAAAAGTGTATCAGTCTTTTTCACTGATTTACAATGATAGATCACTAGATTTGGTACGAAATATTTTTGCTAAAGGTAACATTTTCACATTTGTTGGAAATAGTTTCAAGGTTCTTTCCCAAGGAAAACATGTTTTTATTGAAGAAATCCCATTTGCAGCCATGACTTTTGGTGGTGTTGATCCTAATCACTCAAGGGTAAACATCAATATGCTCCCATTACTCAAAACGGTTATTGGAAGGTATGTAATATAATCATGTTAGTTTTCTAGGTTTAAGATTGACTGTATTTAAGGATAAACACATGCATACCATGTTCTTTGTATGAGTCAATATAGTTACTAGTAGGTACGTAATGGGATTAATATACTCTAATAAATCAATTTTTCTATTTCCTTCAGTTTGACATGGGAGACTTCCTCATTGGTGATCAATCAACAGGTTAGCATACAGTCTATCTTATTCAATTGGGAACATGATTGCTTCTTAAGGAATCTTATGAAACTATTGATGGCATTTTATGAACATTTTGTTGCATGTTTCTGTGCTTGAGGTTGTGTTTCTATTGCATATTCTGGAACTTCTTTGCTAGCTAGCCCATCAGTAAAGCATGCATACCTTTGATATTTTGTAAATTTCTTGTATAAGTTAGTGGTGTTTTCTAGGTCTATGCATGATATGCTATTGTTGTAAAGCATAAGTGTTTCATAGCCACACCAAGGATATAGTGCATAAAAAGCTATTTCAGAATCATAACCAACAGAGTATTATCATTTAAACCACTTTTCTTTGAAATCAATGGTAGTAGACAATTTTATCAACTAGCAAGTGTAAGTATTAACAACCATCATGTATCATCACATAGGCATTATTATCATCATTTAGATTAAATGTAAATACTATTGTATATCAACATGAATTACCAACTAAGTTAACCATCCTTTTAAGGGTTTATACAAGAACTCCTTAGCCTGAAAAATAATGCTTTTGGAAGGAAGAATTCAATGATATTGTTGATATTTCCCCATAACTCAAATATGACCCTAACTTGGTTGATTTTGCAGGTCTGTTTGATAGGTTTTAGGGCTAGAAATGATAGTTGTCATAACCCCAAAATTTCTGAAAAATTTAAAATTTTTAAATCTACAAAACATTATAGTTAAACATATTAACTAATATTAATTAGTTATGTGTTAACAGCTTGCTATTGACTTTATGAGTTCATATGTTTAGTTATTGAACATATCTACAGCTTACTGACCTTTTTTTTTTTGGTGACCATAAGGTGGACTGTTATGCATAACTGGGCTTACTTAGCTTTACAACTAACGCAACGGTTTCCACCTTTCTTACAG
Organism: Pseudotsuga menziesii; assembly: GCA_001517045.1. NCBI lineage: Eukaryota > Viridiplantae > Streptophyta > Pinopsida > Pinales > Pinaceae > Pseudotsuga > Pseudotsuga menziesii. The sequence goes on from LPNX010876846.1 coordinate 289,668, forward strand.
ATGTACAAGTAAGAGGTTGTGGCGCTGCATTTGTAATTCTAGAGTATTTACTAAAATTTCATCGTAAGAGTAAAATATCGGAAGAAAGTAAGAGACAATATCATATCAACTTATGTAAGGTATAATTAAACTGGATTCTTCCTAGCAACAGTAATTTATATTTCTATTGATCTGTCAATTTCTCTATTTAATTATAGTTTGCAAATTATACAAAAGTAACTTAGCAGCTCTTGAGAAATCAAAGTAAGGAAACATAGCTATAAAGTCTCTACTAAGGACCCAAATTCAACCAGCATTTCAAGTCATGTGATAACTGCTAAAGGATTTTTCTGTATTATTACAAGGTTTGGCCTAGCCTCACAAAGTCCTTGCTTATAAAAAGAATAACACTAAGTAAAGACAATGTCTCATCTAATAAAAATAACTTACTTGTCTTTAGTAACTTGTGCTATATATGCTATGTTAAGCTATGAAAATAACTCATTTAAGATATTGCAAATAGAAAGGGAAATATTCCTAGTTTTCTACCATCCTATCCTTCTTATTGGACTTTTAAACCATGCTAGTAATAAGAGAACTTGGCTTATAAAAACTAGGAATTAATAAACCATTATATAATTTTTATTATAGCCTTGAACTTGGGATCATTTATATTATTATGGAGTTAATACTTCAAACAAGGGATGATCTCCATGCTAATGGCAATATTAAAATATAAATCAAAGTTTATAATAGCGTGCACCAAATAACCATCTAAGATCTTGATAGTATTATCCTTTTTACCTATTTAAGAGCTTGAGGCAATTCATAATATGATAAAAAGGTTTATATTAAACATGCGCCAATTTAATCTCTCTCTCTCTATATATTATCACATACTATACTCCCTCCAAAGAATATAAACTATAGTAACAATGTTACTATCCCAAATCAAATGCCTTCCAACCATCAATCTTATGATTTTTATGATGTCGATATTAGATTAGTATGATTTCCAAATGATTTAAATAATCGAGTCGAGTATAATGACATATATTATTTGCATGCAGTGCTGGTTGGTGGATCTTTCGCTAGGACTTTGGTTAACGATGATCATATAAATGATTTGGATAATCATTTCTCCACGAATATTTGTTAGTCAACTATGGAACAAACCCACTCTACATTGATATATTAAACCACTGTCATGGCATTATCTTAGCCAAGCACCCTGTGGATATAAGCGCTGCAATGTTAACCCTAAACTCCATTTGCTCCGTCTCTCTCGGCGCTGGTCGCTCTGCGGCTGTGCTGAGCATTCTGCGTGGCCCCTTATCTGTGAATCTTCTTCCCGTATCTTCTTGGTTGTAGCTTGTTCCATCCCTGCATGTTAACATTCAGTTCTCGTTCTCCCTGTAATTTGTTTCTTGCCCTATCGAGCAGTACCCTTGCCAATGCTATTGCCTCCTTCCGGGGTTTCGTTTGTGGGTCTTACGGCCTTCAAACTCTGTGTAAGTTTGAGAGTTAAACTCCCTTTTACCTCCTTACAGGTACTATCTCCTTGTGCTGTTGGCTGTGCTATAAAGATGCTAGCGGTTGTGCCTCCTCCACGAAACAGGTAAGGGTTTAAAATACTGTTTATAGTTCGATGTAGATTTTAAATATTCCTTTTTCATTTACATCATTCGTATAAAGGTTTTTATTTCTTGCAATTGCAGGTTCTTACAACTCCACAGCGCAGCCACTGGTGAGAAGGCTGGGCAAGCGAGATGCAAACCGGTAAGCCTGGTTACACCATGGCTGGTCCTCCTTATGGTTTTCAAAGGGAACTTTCGTGGGTTGGCTTAAGAAGCCTGAAAACCTTTAACGCTTTACTTCAGCCTTAAGACTACTGGTTTTAAGAGTTATTAGGAGAAACCCTTTACATGATGTAAGGGCGTTACGGCTTAGGCCAAAGTTGTAAATATTCGTTTTTAATTTGTATTTAGGATTTTCTGTAAAGAAATACTGTATATAACAAAAGAAAAGGTAAAGGATGTAGCCTGCTTGTAGAAGAAGTTACGGCTTCAACATTTTGTTTCTCTTGCTGTGCTCTGATCTTGATCAAGGTTTTTACCCAGATTTTTATAATACGACTTATTAAAAGCGTTCCTGTATCTCGAGTTTGTTTAATACATGCATTTTTAATCTATGCTCTAAACAGGAAAAAATAAAAAGAATATATGGGTTATAATAGCTTAGACTGTGGATTTAAATTGCGGTTGTGAGTGAAAATATTGTTTAAACTCATAGTATTTATTTTAATTGTGTAAAACTAGATTTACAGGGTTTTAACCCTAATTTTACAGTAAATATTAAGTTCAGTTTATGAAAGAATAAAAACTATGTCAGTTTCTGTGAGTAAAATAAATGGATTGTAATAAAAAGATTAAGCTCGATGTTCGAGCAATATACTAGTTTTATTATTACCATTTCTTTTTAAGATAACATCTTGGCTTTTTAAAAGAAGAACTGAGTTATTATGCTGTTGATATAATCTTTATAAAGTTACTGTAGGATTAAGTTCTTGATTTACTATTTATATAATATAATATACAGGGTTTATACCCTTAACCAAAGTTATAGTTGTTATTACTATCTTCTTGCATAATTCTTGGTTATATTATAATATTGTATTTTAACTCGTTATATAAGACTTTGATAGTCGAAGTATTCTCGAGCTTATTGTAAATGAGATTTATTGTTAAGTTTTTCTGTACTGTTTTATACCTTGACTTATGTTTATTAGAAGGTTGTAATAAGCAAGGTCCATACTTTTCAATTTAAATAAGCATGTTGTATTCTTATTATATTTTATAATTGTTTTCGAGTATTAATAAATCATTTTATAATACATAGAGTGTAATTAGTTTATTCATAAACTTTATTTAATTAAACGTTGAGTATAAATAATCTAGGTTTGTATTTGTAATGATAAGATATTACTTTAAGTATTACTTTTATAATGCAAGTAATATAAATACATTATTAGTACTGGAACAATGATGTTACTTCTAATGTTTTAAGTTTATATATATAACAATCTTATGTATATAATCACATTCCTTAACCATATAAGAAAATATAATAACAATTTTATAATCTGTTTAAGCTTTAGCTGTAAAAACCAGAAGATTCAGTAATTATCTGACTACATTATTAACCTACATGCAGACTAACACTACTAGGTTTTTAACTGTAAAAACAAACCAATAGGTAATTTACATCCTACTGTCAGTATTGTCTCTTTCCACATTAGAAGGTTAAAATATTGCAAACTAGAAGATAACAGTTATAAGCTTTAAACAGCAGCATTACTTAGTCTATCTTCTCTTTATTGTAACTAGTATTTATAGAAAGTAAAAATACAGTATCAGGAAGTAGTTTTAAAGACTGTAAGCAAAGCAACTTAGGAAATTGTGAAATACTTGTAGTTACTGAAAGTCTTTAAATAGGTAACTCGGTTCAGAAGGATTCTAATTCACAATACTGAGATACTGTGCTGGAGTACGGTCTAGTGATACCAGATGTGGAAAAACACAGTAATTATTAACATATTAGACTACTGATATTCTGAGATACTAAATTTACTGAAATTAACTAACTCTTCAGACATATAAAATAAACATAAATTGAATCCATTCATACTCAGTAAAAATAAAGAAATAAGTGACAGAACCTATTTAACTGTGGACAACAACAGCAATGGGAGGCCATTCCTCCCTACCAAATCCTAAAGAGCACTCAGACAACGACTTCTCAGGACCCCCGAGCTTGCTCTGGTCTCCTTGGCTGGAACTAGGTGCAGCAATGTCAGATACCAGTCCTCAAACTTAGTATGAATCCTGAACTTATCAGCAGGTTCTCCCAGCTAATAGCTGTAAATAAAATCAAGTTACTGTAGCAATCCACTCAGAACACTTCCTTACTGTTTTTCCCTCTTTCCTCAATGAAATTCCTGAATAACATTCACCTGAATGAATTCTCTCTGGAATAAAATCTAAGCAGCCTGAGCTCTCTTCATTGAGTACTTTTTAAAAGATTTCCTAGGTCTTTGTTGGGTTAACTGTCATTAATGACCCACCTGCTCTGATTCCACTTTCTTGGGGAATCATGACCCCAAATATAGGGAAGTTGCCACCTGCAACTTAGGAAGTGTTTGAGGATGCTGCCACTTGTCGTTTTGCCTTTCCACCTAGTTCCATCCACCAGTTTGACCAGTAACCTCTTTTAACATCTCTCCCATGCTGTTGTCTCCATAATTTATTTATTAATAATAAAATATTCGGAATTACACTCCATTACTGTTGACTCTGCTGAGTCATCAATCCCTACTTAGGGTTAAGTTTAACATAATGCCTCAGAAATATAATAAAACAAATTACAAATTTTTACAAAATTGGGGTAGGTGACATACACACCCCCTTAAAATGTAACATCGTCCTCGATGTTACTTATTCTTCTTCCTCAGGAACCTCCTGGAACAGATTCGGGTATTCTTCCCGCATCTTAATTTCCAGTTCCCAAGTAGCTTCTTCAGGACTAAGGTGCTTCCATTGCACCTTCAGCTGTCCAATTGTGCGATTCCGCAGAGTAATTTCCCTCCTCCCGAGGATACAGTCCGGTTCCACCAGAACTTCCCCTTCTGGTTCTACCTATACAACGTTCCAATCAATCACATGAGTAGCATCATGAACATACTTTTTCAGAAAAGAAATATGAAAAACATTGTGTACTTTTAAATTAGGTGGTAACGCTAGCTGATATGAACTTGACCAACTCTAGATAAAATTTCAAATGGACCACAGTAACGTGGCGCTAATTTTGCACAACTCCCTAGTCTTAGGGAGCTCTTCTTTGGTATTACCTTTATGCACATGTGCTCACCCACCTGGAACTCTTTAGGAGTTCGTTTTAAATATGCTTGGATCTTTTTCCGATCTTGGGCAACTTTCAAGTTCTTCTGCACTTGTTTTACAATCTGTTCCATTTCTTTTAATAATTCGGTTCCCAACCCTAATCTATATACTGGATTATTCCAGGAGATAGGAGTGTTACATTTACGCCCATACAGAATTTCAAAAGTACTGAACTTAGCTGATGATTGATAGTTGTTATTGTTTGCAAATTCTGCTAAATGTAAGTAATCCTCCCACTTACCTGGTTGATCCTTGACATACATTCTTAATAGATCTTCCAATACCTGGTTAACTCTTTCAATCTGTCCTTCCGTCTGAGGATGGAAAGAAGTGTTGAAATTTAGTGTTGTGTTTAATCCCTTAAACAAGGATTTCCAGAAATTCCCTGTGAATTTAGGATCACTGTCTGAAATAATAACCTTTGGTACACCATGTAGCCGAAAAATTTTCTTTAGAAATATGTCAGCTATGTTTGTAGCCTTGTAAGTGGTCTTAACAGGAATAAAATGTGCTGCTTTACTTAATTTATCTACTACCACCATAATTGAATCATTCTGATTTTGATTTCTGGGTAATCCAGTAATGAAATCTAAGCTCATTATTTCCCACTTCCAGCTAGGAGTAGGAAAGGGTTGCAATAACCCAGCTGGATGTTGATGTTCTATCTTCACTTGTTGACAGTCCAAACATCTAGCTATATACTCAGCTACTTCAGATTTCATATTAGGCTAGAAATAATCTTTTCTCAACATGGTGACAGTCTTCTGGTAGCCTAGATGCCCTGAATAAGGGGTTTTATGCACTTCATCCAGAATCAACAATTTAACTTTAGACACATTTTGCACATGCAGTCTGTCCTTAAACAATAAAAATCTATATTTATTTAGACTATAACCCTTAATTAAACTTTCTGTGGGTTCTTCTTTAGCTGTAGCTTGTAATTTTTGATAATTTTCATCCAATTTTATCCCTTCAGTTAGCTGTTCATTTAAATCAGAATTATAAGTACTGATTGTTGTTGTAAAATTCAGTTTTGCATTTCTGCTCAAAGCATCAGCTACTTTATTTTCTTTTCCTTTTATGTGTTGAATTTCGAAATCGTATTCACTTAGGAAGGCTAACCATCTTGCTTACCTTGCATTTAAGTTAGGCTGATCTAAAAGTTATTTCAAACCCTTATTATCAGTCATTAAAGTAAACTTTCTGCCTATTAAGTGGTGTCGCCACATTTTTAAGGCATGAATAACAGCAGCCAGCTCTAAATCATACGTGGCATAATTCTTTTCATGGATATTTAGCTTCCTGGACTCATAGGCAATGACATGCCCATATTGAGTCAGCACTCCGCCTAGACCGTCATTACAAGCATCGATGCAAACCACGAAATCCTTATTAGGATCCCCTATTCTTAGAATAGGTGCAGTTGTTAATAAATTTTTTAGTTTCTTAAAGCTTTCTTCGCATTTTAAGTTCCAATCGAATTTCTTGCCTTTCTTTTGCAAGGAAGTGATTGGGTTAGCTATTTTTGAAAAACCTTCTATGAATCTCCGGTAATAATCGGTAATTCCCATAAAGGACCTAACATCTATTACGTCTTTTGGTACTGGCCAATCTTCGATTGCCCGAATATTTTCAGGATCAACTGAAATCCCTTCCTTGGTCACCACGTGACCTAAGTATTGGATTTCATCCCTGAAAAAATCACACTTACTGAACTTCGCAAAGAGCTGTTGCTCTCGCAATTCTTGTAAAACTATCCTTAAATGTTCCTTATGTTCCTCTTCATTTTTAGAATAGATTAAGATGTCATCGATGAATACGAAAACAAATTTGTCCAAATATTTATGCATTATGTTATTCATTAGACACATAAAGACGACTGGGGCATTAGTAAGCCCGAATGGCATTACGACAAATTCGTAATGTCCATACCTAGTTTTAAAAGTTGTCTTGAAAATGTCCTCTTCTTTAATTCTCACCTGATGATAGCCTGATCTCAGGTCTATCTTAGAGAACACCGTAGCTCCACGCAGTTGATCAAATAGATTATATATGCGGGCCAACAGATATCTATTTTTAATTGTCATTTTATTTAGTTGACGGTAATCTATGCAAAGTCGCATAGTCCCGTATTTCTTTTTAACAAAGATTACTGGTGCTCCCCAAGGGGACACACTAGGATGAATATATTTCTTATCGATTAATTCCTTTAACTGTGATTTTAATTCGTTAAGTTCCAGAATATTCATACGGTACAGAGCTTTCGAGCTAGGTACAACACCTGGTACCAGCTCTATTGTGAAATCCAGTTCCCTCCTGGGAGGTAATCATGGAATTTCCTCCGAAAAAACATCAATAAATTCATTTAACACAGGAATATCCTCTATTTTTATTTTAGATTTTTTTTCAGATTTACTCACCTCATCTGTAATATTTAGAGCATAGGCTTTACATCCTTTCCTAACTGCTCTTTTGAGCTGTAAGGCAGAAATATGCCTGATTACAGTTTTCCTAGGTATACCTTTAACTATTACAGGCTGTTCATTATTATTCACACACGTAAACATTTTATCAAAACAGTTTAAAACTACCCTGTGTTGTTCTAACCAGTCCATACCAATAAGTATGTCATACGAGCGAAGTGGCAAAACATTTAATTTAACAGTAGTTTTAAAATCATTCATATCTAAAACACATTCCTTAACATAACAATTTACCTTCCTTTTTGCCCCTGTGGCTAGTTGAACTAGCCAAGAGTTATCAAACTTTTCAACAGTCAGATTAAACTTTTCTACTATCTGCGGTGAAATATAACTTAGGCTAGCACCTGGATCTATCAAAATAGTTACAGGAGTTTTGTTAACCATACCTTCTACTTCCACCATGGAAGTTTGGTAATCAACTTGGCGATTCTCCAACGCTGCATTGATTTGGGGCATGGTCCTTGCAAAGTCTCCAACAGTCATTTCATCTTGTATTGTATCAATATTGTTGTTTGGATTCTTCCGATTTGGGCAAACTGAAGCATAATGTGGGCCATTGCACTCCAAGCACTTAACAGGTTCCTTTCTTTCGAAATTCTTAGTGAAATTTCCATGATTGTTAGAAACCTCCTTGCTTCCCTTGAAGTTATTGGAATTATTAGAAGCACCATTTTTGCTTCCCTGGAAGTTCTTACCATTAGAATGGTTTCTTTTCTTGTTATTCCTGAAATTTTTCTGAGGTACAAACTCCTTTTTCTTGAATTTAGACTGATTACCATTCTTTTTAGCCTTCCAATTGGCTATTCCTTCGTTCTTTTTGTTCTGTTCAAAACAGAAACTAGCTTTTCGCATGGATTCTTCCAGAGTTTTGGGGTTATCATATTCGATTCTGTCCTTTATATGGTATGGCAAACAGCTGAGAAACCGTTGTACTTTAGGTTTCTCATGAACTAAATACGGCACATATCTTAACAGACTTAAGCACTTATTGTTTAAGTCCTTCATAGTCATGGAACCAAGCTTTAACTCATAAAATTCCTTGGCCCTTTCTTCATAGTATTGTCCAGACATAAAATTCTTCTTGAACTACCTTTTAAAAGTACTCCAATTGACCTCTTTTTCTTTAATCCCCTTAACCCTCTTCAAATCTTGCCACCATATATCTTCCTTTCCAGAAAGGTTATAGATGGCCATTCTCGCCTTCAGCTGATTTGAATAATTATAAATTTGAAAGTATTTTCTCATCCCGGATAACCAGGATTCTGCCTCTTCTCCTTTTTCAGTTTCTCCATTGAAAGTTGGGGGTTTTATTTTCTTGAACTCCCCAG
>LPNX010876846.1:303798-327605 GCA_001517045.1 Pseudotsuga menziesii
GAAACAAATTACAAATTTTTACAAAATTGGGGTAGGTGACAATAGTAACACTGATCAGTAAGGAAACAATCCCTAAATTTCCCTACTAAACAATTAAATGAGGTCATTGTAAGGAAAAAATTAACCTTTTATCAAGGCCAAATTATCCCAACCCCTCAAACATGTCAAATATGAAACCCTAACTCTAACTTTTGACTACTTTTTTTAGGTCGCTTCTCAAGTTTGTGGATGTAGACAAGAAGATAGGTTATGCAATGGAGGATCTAGGGCTAAATAGGCAAGCCAAAATTTGAGGGTGCCTTAGAATTTGAAAATTGTTGTTATTTTTGGATTATTGAATTTTATAAATTTCTAAGGCTTTCTAGTTTATAAAAATGCAGATCTAATCTAACACTACATTAATCATGAAAATGCGTCTATTTCACATGAAATACTAAATTTTGATCAAAATGACAAATATTAGGGTTTTTGTGAAATTTACTTCAAACCCAAGGCCATGAGGGATGGTGATCAGCCTCCCTCTTGGAATATTTCCCTAAGGCTCACCAACTAGGACTTCTAAAAACAACCTCTAGGGTTCGTTGGAGGATCCTAATTAGGGAAAAATTCAGAGATCTAAGGACAAACAAGAGAAAAATCCTTCGAGAGGATGTTTTATAACATGTAAAATTTGGCAAAAGCTGGTAAAAAGCCCTAATTCGGAGAAAACGCAGCATTACAACCACCATTCAATCCATAGAAGCATTATTTCACCAAACTTTACCAATGGAGCAACCAAGAAAACCCTAGATCCTCCTTGTGCTTGTGTTCTTCCAACAATGCTAGCATCAATCTTGCATGTGCATGAAACCCTAGAATCCACCCATCATTTTACCATAAATCCGAAGAAGAAATAGTAATATATTTGATAAGTTTCCCCTGTGAATCCATAGGCAATCCTATATAAGAGCATCTTCTTCGCATGAAATATTTTTCTAGATCCATTGATTTGCAGATAATGGTGCTTCCACATGATTTATTATTGTAATTGCAAGAGGAACTTCACAACATTTATAGATTCTCAACCAGTCATAAAAGGACAAGCAAGCATACATTTACCAGAATCCCAACAACTATTTAAAGGATCAAAGACAATAACCTATCTCTTCTATTAAACAATCATTGAATGAAATTATGTTGCATATAACTTGATTTTAGTTGTGTTACTAGATCCACCACCCTAGTGTATAGGATCCGCTAACAATTGAAACAAGTTGATCTACCTTAGCTACCAAATTAGGCATATGTGTTGTTTCGGTGGAAGGACTGTTAATGTTCAAAGTTGTTACTGAATCTGTAATACTTCTAGTTGATGCAACTCTTCTTGCAATGGGGACCATAAGAGGAGAGTTTCATCTATCTTTTCCAAATGAAATTGAAGGCTAGACCTGTTCATTCTGCAAACCAATATCACTTGAATTGGTTCCAGTCACTAAGGTAGAAAGAGTTGCCATACCTAGTTGTTTCTCCCTTTGTTTCCTGACTACTATAGAGGATTTCATGTTATATGATGGTCCAAGAGAAGTAGTAGACACCTATACAAATTTGAGAGGTTGTGATAGTTCCCTTGATTTTGACAATGGTGTTGACTGCAGAGAACCTCTAACCTCTTCTTTTTGGAATTCCCTGGAACTTTTGACCAATTTTATATTTTGGAAAAGTTCATTCCTTTTTTTACCCTTTTGACCTAGTTAGCCTTTTCTTCCTTAAGGTTCCATATGCTATTGCACGATATGATATATCATATCAGTCACTTTTTCTACACTTGTTGCAATTATGAATTTCTTTGTAAATAACAGAACTTCTCTTTGGCCCTTATTTTTAATTGACAACTAAATTACTTTTCTATCCTTTATATTGTCCTGAGTTCTTCTCAAGTGATTTATATCTCCATTGGGCATCCACAAACTACTTATATTTTACATTTTAGTCCTTTGGTTGACTTGGACTTGAGCATGCATTTTATTTATATGTTTGACAAAATGATTCTATATCATCACTCATTTGGACATGTTGAGTGAAAACCTATCATATCTAAAACACTAATTAGATTATTTTGGATGCATAAAATTCATTGATCACCGGTAGAGTGTGTGCTCTAGAATGAAAAGGATATATAGAAGCATACCATACTGATATGTCATAAGAGTTGTCAGGTAAAGAACTGTAAATGAAAAGGATATAGATTATTTACATATTTATTGGAATAATCTCCACCATTATCTGTGTGAAGGATATTGATCCCCTTACTAGATTGCTTCTCTGTAAGATCTTTAAAATCTCGAAGAAAATCAAACACATCAGCTTTGTGTTTTAAGAAGTAGACACCTGTGTATATAGAGATGTAATTAATGAAGGTTAGAACTTAGCACGTATATTTATTTATTCATAGATAGGTGAGGAAAGGGACCAGTAATGTCACTGGGCACAAAATCAAGAAGTGATGTGGCTCTCTTAGCCTTTCCTTTCTCAAATCTCTCTTCAAGGTGCCTACCAAGAGTATATATTGGACAAACTCCATCTAAGAAGGATATAGGTGGCAACCCCACTATGTCGTCTTGTTTAATTAATAGATGCAATTAACGTAAGTTAATATGCCCAAACATATCATGCCATAACTTACTAACATCATTAGAATACATTAACAAATATAGAGTATAAGTTTTAAGCAAAAATCCTTTGAAAAAACATACAATTTATTTTTGTGATCAACTTTTATAAGTGAAATCTTTCAATTTTTTTTTGTTAAATCTACCAACATGTGTCTCTTTTACGACGGTGTTCTGACACTTCTGTGAAACATCCGACACATGAAGGTGACGATCAACCGACGCTATGTATCAACCTTTTGACAGTAGTGTCATGACTCCGACACTTCATCCCATCGGACGACCGATGCTTCATGTGTTGGTAAGCGTAAAAAATATGACACTTTCTGGATAAAAACACCGACGACATCGTCATGCATCCAACACTTCTTCCCGTCAAAAGGTTCACCCTTTAAGTGTCCGAGGGCGTCGGATTTCCGACGGTTTATGCAAGTTTTGATTGACACTTTGAAAGAGAAAACTGTCGAATAGGCGACATCATGGTGTGTCGAATATTGGACCCACTTTGGTAGCATGTCGAATATCCGATGGTATGCCACCGATGGCAAAAAAACGTGTATGTGTCGAAGATGCAACAAAGAAGTGTTGAAATTCAGACATGCAAGTCGTCGGATTTTGGGTTGAAATTCTATTGTGGACAATGATAATGATGATGATGAGGATGATGACTATGATGATGATGAGGATGAGGATGATGATGAAGATGATGATGATGATGACAATCATGATGAACGATGATGATGATGATGATGATGATGATGATGATGATGATGATGACGACGATGATGAGGAACAATGATGATGACGATGATAGGTTTTTCAAGGGATTTGCAACCTCCTCATTTCACTCATCTTCTTTTGACTTGCAATACTTTTCAAACACAAAGGAATTCAAAATCCTATCGCTATAATACTTGCAAACTTGACTATCTTTACTTGACTCAAATATAGTATAGAAATGAAAATTTGGTTCAAACATAAAGAGAAACCTTTAATCAACATTTATGTATCAATGCCAATAATTAGCATACTAACAAATCTGTAATTTAGTTAATTATGTTGGAATGTGTCATGTCTCTTGTATAATGGAACTAATACCTTATTTGTTGCTTTTTATGCATGGGTAGACCTCATAGTTTTGATAAATAAATTTTTTGATATGGGAAACTCACGTAACATAGAAAGAAAAACTAGAAGGAATATACCCATTGAAAAGGAAAATGAGGTAAGAGAAAACGCCGGGTTGGAAATGGAGAGAGTGAGACATGGTCCAAAGATTTCCACTGATACTGCGACCAATCCTAACAGAGTTGATGGCATAACAACCTCTACTTCATAACAATGGGTGAAGCGGTTCTGTTCAATGGACCCAACTCAAGTTCCAACATCAACATAGTCTCCAACCAACGATCCATCAATGAGCCATGTTGAAGCTCTTGAAGACATAGGTGTATTGAGAGAGGTTGAGTATGAAGCACTGTACCTAGGAGCAATGATTAATTTTCAATCTCTCCAAGAAGAACACAACTATGTCGAGCACACTCCCAATATGGACCAACATGTGAATGAAGCACCACAACAAAGAAGCCCCGAGATCCATAGCTCATGTCCACCTTCACTACCTCGACTGTCTACTGCAAGAAAAAGGACTCCTAGAAGTATCCATGTGGATGAAAGTTGTTTGTCAAGCCTTGAAGGTAAGTTTCCCAAACGCACTATCGATTGGCAATGTAACAAATTAATGAAGAAATATTTTGAATCCAAAGGTGATGCAGGTAAATCTCAATTATTACTATGTTTGTTAAATTCAAATTGTTTAGTTGTTGTTAGGAGAATTCTAGGCATAAAGATGGTTAGAATTTCAGAGGCTAACAATCATATTGTTATAAATATCCAATATGCTTTTAATGCGATTGGGAAGACGTCCCATACTAAACATCTTTGTGCGGCTCATCGTGTGTTATCAGAATTAGTTGTAGGCAAGTCCACACAACAATGTTTCCTCCTTTCACAAACTTCTCAGATACTTAAATTAAATAGAAAAGTTGTTTAGAAGTACTCTGTTATAAGAGAAAATCTGCAGACTCCAAGTGGAAAAGATTGTTGGGATTTTGTCGGTAGGTTTCCTCATTGAGATATGAAGATAATTGATGTTGTTAAGGAATTAGTACAAATGTTCTGGCATGATCATACCGGACCTTCATCTAATCAAAGAGATGTGCTAAATCTGAGAAAAGGTTCTACTGAACTTGAACCCCACATCAAACACTTCCTTGGAAAAACACATACTGAAATCTATGAGAGATTCAAGAATGAGCACACACAATTGAACTTGGGCCAAAGGTCCTTTGAGAAATGTAAACCATGGTACTTTCATATATGCATTGATCGAAACTGTATACTGTTGTAGATACCATGTAGAATATCAATATTTTTATGACATGTATACACATATATTTTGTGATTTGCATACTAACCTTGATTAGGGCTGAAATGAATCCGTAATACCATCGAGTGCATCGATATATTTTATCATCAGTATCATGTATCCAACGCATGAAGGACAAAAATACGATGGAAAACCATGTCGATATGGGAATTGTTCCAGGAGCATTGGGTTTTCTCTTTTGAATCGTTGCATTCATGGAAGTGATGATCATCAATTTGGAAATATGAGCATGCAGATGTAGAGATTCAAGTACGTAACCTAACAATCAGATAGTGCGAAGGAAAGTAAAAAGATTGCATTGGTGAAGTCACAGGTGCAAATGACTATTGCATGTTTTTCCTCTTACATGTTTAGTTTCTACATATACATTCTTTAAACGTCACATTCTAATACGACCCTTGTTTTCATGGAAACAGGTATGGGTATGTGATTTGTTTATGGAGTTCTACAAGAAAACCGAGTAGTATGTTCAACATGTGCATGTAGCACGATGGCAGGATGAGCACTACAGAAAATTCAGGGACAACTTTCGCATTGGGACCATATTGTCAATTGTGGATTTTGCAGAAAACTACACCCTTCAGCCGCAAAATTAAATTCAGAGTCAATACTACCATTCTGACGAAGTTAGCATCATGGTACATATTATGTATAGGAATGGCCCTGAGAGAAGCATTAACTACAGCATAATACAAAAGGAGACAAAATTTTATATAAGTGATGACAGATGCCATGATCTGCATTATGTGCAACAATGTTTTCGAATTTTCTATGACCAGCTAAAGGATGGAGATATACAGATGGATCAACATTGGATATGGTCAAATGGTTTTGCGGGCCAGTTCAAAAATTTCAGAGTCTTCCAATGGATGACTATGTTACATAAGACTTATAATGTGCCTTACATATGGAACTACTTTGAGACCGGGAACAGAAAAGGTTAGCATGACGAGGCCGGTGCATGCATCCAAACCACACTACTAAGGGAGGAGATGAGGTTTACGAGAAACCCCCATATCAAAGATGCAGAATCCATAGTTCAATGGTGCTTTGCAACAATGTTAGACCGAACTAAAGTGGTAGGAAGGCCAACAAAGAATTTTTGGCATGTGGCTGAAATAGATCGATCACATTCCTATAGTTGTGGCATAATGCAAGGAATGCATGGATTTCATTCGGTTTGAATCTCAAACAACCCCCTATTTGAAATATGGACATGGAAACTTACTTGCTTTTTCAACCCTTGTAGCAGTGGTGAATGGGATGAATGTGAATGCATGGATTGGGTTGATGATTGGGATCATGTGTCACTTACAGTAGACCCACGTGTAGTCAGTGAAACAACCCACTTAGAGGAGGGCCAGTTAGTGATTTCGACATACTACGACCATATCTCAGATCTTGCAGAACGAGGACACATATATGTAGTTGTTTCCTGAAAGACAATGAATGGGGCATAGATTATTGGTTAGAACGATGCATTCAAGGTAAGCAAAGCCTGAACGGATCATTGATTGATGATGAAGGTAATGAATTTCCTATTGGCTCGATGGTGGTTGAGGGTGAATATCTTACACTAGATGGGAAATCAAGAAGAACTAGTGGGCATGTATTCATGGATTACAGACTAGGTTATGTGGTCTATCACTTCACAAAATTTATTATTGGCATGAACATCCATCTATAGAAAATGTCAATGAATTAATCAACCAAGGTATGTTACTTCTTGCCTCATTCAGAGCACGTGAGATTGATGGAGGAAATTAGCAACGGAGAGGATCCAGCTAGCTATATTGAATGAGATTAGGTAATTGTTCTTACACTCCACTTGGATTCCATTTCCATGAGTGATTGAAATTGAGAGCTACTATCTAAAGACAAGATGATCATGATAACTTACTCCACTTTCTATGTGAACTCTGCAAAATCCTTTCCCTTTCCATCTATATCGATGTCATGTCTGAATATATAGCATGTATAAATACTTATTACCAAGTATGATATGTTTTATGCACCATCTTGGTAATAAGTATTTATACATGCTATATATTCAGACATGACATCGATATAGATGGAAAGGAAAAGGATTTTGTAGAGTTCACATAGAAAGCAAAGTAAGTTATCATGATCGTCTTGTCCTTTAATAGTAGCTGTCAATTTCAATCACTCATGGAACTGGCATCTAGATTTTGACGTGTTAGCTTGCACAAGCACACGATTCTATACAATTGACTATTTTGACTAGAGACAATTGAATATTTTCTCCATCCCTTTCACACTACTTCTTGTTAGCCACTAAAGCTATGCAAGAATACAAATTTTCATCATTTGCATTGTCAATTCCTTCTATTCTTTTTAATTAGAGATTGAATTAATTGAATGTAACTTTCAAGTGAAAATGTTTGATGCATGTATCTTCAATAGAAACCCTTCATTGGTTTAATCTTTCTCTACATGTCCTACCTGGTAAACCACTATATTTTCAAATTTCTCTCCCATTTGTGTTGCATAAGGCTACTAATCAAAAAATAATTGCTATAATATTGTTAAATGGTATTTGACTTATGCATTATGCTTTCATCTCTAAATTTTAATTTATATTCTAGTAACTTTGTATCGTTCTTCTATTTGATTCAATAATTAGAATTGAATGTGAAAGTAGAAGGTATAACACAGAGAAAGGTCAAAGAGTTGTTCATGTTTAAGAGATATAGTTTATATCATATACCATAGCTAAATACACCCATCTTAAGTCTTATGGGACAACTAGGATTATGTCTTTCCAAGTAACATTTCTTCTATCCTTTTTTGGAGAAATATAGTTCATGCCCAATATATTTTTTGTTGGACCCAAAGAATTCATTGCAAATTGACTTCCCAAGTCCGTCGTCAACGTTTTAATAATTTTCTTACCATGCCCAACAATTAGCATGTCATCTCGGATCGAGAGTGACCAAGTGTCCCTGAACGAAATTTTCATGCAATTTGTAGCTCAACATAACTTGACAACCGGAGGTCGGATTGACGATCCTTCGACTCCGTTGGTATCTTGGCATGCCATTACCTCTAGAGGCCCCTCTCCACCACGTTTGCATGGCCCAGTGACTCCATTATGCATCGGTTTAAACTAGGGTTTTGCTTAGTTTCCTTCAATGCAACTCTCGCATTGCTGGGTCAACTCTAAAACAACCTCCACCATGCCATTCTTGGTGGTGTCCCCATGTCAAAATTGGCCATACACACCTGTTGGAGCCAACAACATGCAATCTTGTTGCTTTGTTTGTTTTTTCGCTACTAGACCGAGAGTGACCAAGTGTCCCTGAATGACATTTTCATGCAACTTGCACCTCGGCATAAATTGGAAACCAGAGGTCAGATAAATGAGCCGTCAACCATTACCTCTAGAGCGCCTTCTCCATCACATTTGCGTGGCCGAGTGACTCCATTGTGCATCAGTTTCGTAAACTAGGGTTTTGCTCAGTTTCCTTCAATGCAGCTCTCGCATTGGTGGGTCAACTCTGCAAAACCCTTCTCCATGCTAGTCTTGGTGGTGTTCCCATGTTATAATTATCCATACACACCTGTCAGAGCCAATGACATGCAATATTGCTGATCCATTTGGTTTTTCGCTCTGGATCAAGAGTGACCAAGTCACCCTTGAATGACATTTTCATGCAACTTGCAAATCGACGTAACTCAGAAGCCGGAGGTCGGATCGATGAGCCTTCAACTCCGTTCATCTCCTGGGATACCATTACCTCTAAAGGGCCCTCTCCATCGTGTTTGCACAACCTAGTGACTCCATTGTGCATCAGTTGCATAAACTAGGATTTTGCTCAGTTTCTTTTAATGGAACTCTCGCATTGGTGGTTCAACTCTACAAAAACCTTCTCCGTTCCAATATTGGTGGTGTTCCCATGTTAGCATTGGCTATAAACACTTATTGAAGCCAATGGCATGCAATCTTGCTGCTCCATTTGGTTTTTCACTCCTGGACCGAGAGTGACCAAGTGTCCGTGAACGACATTTTCATGTGAATTGCAACTTAACATAACTCAACAACCAGAGGTCGGATTGCCGAGTCGTCGACTATGTTGGTCTCCTAGCATGCCATTACCTATAGTGGGCCCTCTCCACCATGTTTTCATGGCCTAGTGACTCCATTGTGCATCGGTTTCGTAAACTAGGTTTTTGCTCAGTAGATTTATTGATGCTGTAATTTGTTGTAATAAGAGGTTCTAGATATGTTATATGCTTGGAAAGAGTGCCCTAAAGCGATATATCTTCATGGTGTTAACGTACACTTGGACTAGGGTTTATTTTGCCGGGTTGCCTTGTGATATTAGGATGAAGATAAGTGAAATATTGGACCATAGTGACCACCTTCACACACATGTTGAGGTGAACAAATGAGCATAGTAACCACCTTGGCACACATATTGAGGATAAGCATTGGAGCATTGTAACCACCTCTGACACGTATGTCGAAGAGCATTGGGAACAAGAAGACGTGGTCACAACTAGAGGAGGAATGCATTACATGATGTAACTTGGATATGCCTGAGGACACTAGGGTTTATATATGTAAATAAACCTTGGAGAAGGAGATATAATACTAGAGGAATTGATGGTTGTCTTGCATAATCTATACCTCTTGTTGTCAAGGAAAAGGAGGTAGAATTAGGGTTCCAACCTTGTAGAAGATACAAACAAAATAGCTAATGTCTTTGGTGATATCGCAGTCTTGTTCTTATGTGATACATGGAGGTTAGGGAAAGACCATGGAAAAATTAACTTGATAAGTCTCGAGCTTCTTTTGATTCCTTGCTTAGAAGAATATTTTTTCAAGTTTAGTTTATTTTCCATGGAGGTCTTGGTGCTTGTGTGTATGCAATAGACAAAGACCTAGGGTTTGAGGAATCCTCCTAGGATAGCAATGTTGACATCGAAACTGGTGCTAGACTTGTCTGAAATTCTATCTGCTTCTATGATTAAAGATGATTAGGGTTTATAAACCCTAACAAGGAAAACAATTATATTGTGGATACCTTAATGCATACTAGGGTTTCATGAACTACAATCTCATTGAGACTTGCATACTAGGGTTTCATGAACTGCAATTGCATACTAGGGTTTCATGAACTACAATTGCATGCTACAACTAGGGTTGAGAAGTTATTAGATGAAACACATGTACATGTACAAACTGAAAACCAACTAGGGTTTTGTGAACTACAATTGCATGCTATAACTAGGGTTGGGAATTTATGAGATGGAACTAGGGTTGTGTGACCTCTTTAAAAGCTATGAGATGGAAGTAGAAACACATGTACATGTACAAATCCTAAACCAACTAGGGTTTCATGAACTACAAATTGCATGCTATAACTAGGGTTGAGAATTTATGAGATGGAAATATCGATTTATGAGCTCTTTACAAGTTATGAGATGGAAAAGAGAAACACACCTATGGTTTCATGAACTACCATCACATGCTAGGGTTTAATGAACTACAATCTTGTTGAGACTTGCATACTAGGGTTTCATGAACTACAATTCCATACTAGGGTTTCATGAACTACAATTGCATGCTATAGTTTCCCGATCTACAATTGCATGCTATAACTAGGGTTTGAGAAGTTATGAGAAGGAAGTAGGGTTTTATGACCTCTTTACAAGTCATGTGATGGAACTAGAATGGTATGGTATGTTATGGTATGGTATGTTAGTACATGGTATGATGTTAGTATCATAGGGTATTGTAGAGTATGTAATATGATGTTAGTATTGTAGGGTATGGTATGGTATGCTAGTATGGTATGGTATGTTAGAATGGTATGATGTTAGTATGTTATGGTATGTTATAGTAGTTGGTAGGGTTTTGTGAACTCTTTAGAGGTTATGAGACAGAAGTAGAAACACATGTACATGTAAAAATCCTAAACCAGCTAGGGTTTCATGAACTACAATTGCATGCTTTAACTTGGGTTGAAAATGGCCCTCTTGCTCATGTTTTCATGGCCCAATGTGTCTAGAGATCACTAAGAAAGCACATGTTGCAGCATTATATTATTCATGTACTAAAATATAAGCCAACAACCTGCATAATAAAACTAGGGTTCACATATTGAGACATGGAACTACAAACTAGGGTTCTATGAACTCTTTAGGTTTGAAGATCAAATTAGACTCGTTAGTATCATTTAAGTAGAAACAAAAATGCCATATAACCCTAGGCTACACTTACAAATTGAAAACCAACTAGGGTTTCATGAACTACAAATTGCATATTATAACTAGGGTTCACAAGTTATGAGATGGAACTAGGGTTTTATGACCTCTTTAGGTATATATCATTAGATTGGTTAGTATCATTTAAGTAGAAACCAAAAGTCCCTATACCTAGAATATGCACATACATGAAATAATTTTATTGGGATTAATATGAACTACTTACTATTTCATATGTTCACAAATGCAAATACCAATGTGTGCAAATGCTAGGATGATTTTTAGAGAAATTTAGGAGGTGAATCAACAATACTCAAATTATCAAATTGTTACGATTGAATTAAACCCTAGGTTATGAATTGAATTTCTTTGTTATCCTCAACCCTATTGTACTTGATGAATAGTTACATGCTAGACTTTCCTGAAATGCCATGGGCTGATGAAAGATGATCAAAGTTTATAAACCCTAACGAGGATAACAATTATAGTGTGGAGATTTGAATTTTAGATTATATTATATTTATGATTGGGTAGATTCTATAATTTGTTATGCATGCTAATTTGAGATAATTTTGGGTTGAATTTGTTAAGTAACTTTAATGGTGTTTATTTCGTTAGATATCCTAAGTGCAGACCTTTGGATAGGTCATCATGCACTTGTGTAGGCCATCAATGATGGAAGAGTTGGCTTCAAAGTTAGAGTATAAGCAGGAGCACTCCTCTTCTTATTACCCTCAGGTGAATGGACAGGTTGAAGCAGTGAATTAAGTCCATTCTCCAACAAACCATCACACAAAGCAAGACGAATTGGCATATCATGTTATATCCTGCTTTGTGGGCCTATAGGACTGCAGTTAAGACTGCCACTGGTTTCTCTTCATATTAGCTTTTACATGGGCTAGAGTCTGTCTTTCCAGTTGAATGCGAAATCCCTTCATTGAAGCTAGATATAGAGATTTTACCAAACACTTCCACATTGGAGGAACTTTTGGTCCACTTAGAGCATCTTGATGAGCAGCGCCAGGATGCCTTAGTGGCTCTAGAAGTAAATAACCATTGCATTAAGGTCCAATATGATAATTCTGTCCGTCCGAGGAGGTTTATTGAAGGTGATTTGGTCCTTTTGTGGGATCAATCTAAAGAACCCTTGGGGGCAGGGAAGTTTAATCCCATGTGGAATGGTCCTTACGTAGTCAAACATGTGTTAGAGAAGGGCACCTATGACCTAGTCGATTATGAAGCGACATCCTTGGCGGAGCCTAGAAATGGGCTCTATCTTAGAAAATACTATGCATGATATTTAGCCAGGGCTGATTATTGTATATTATTATACAGTTTGTTGCATAGTTAGTTTTTCTTATGGTAATCGGGTTTGTTGATTAGCTTTCGTTTCTTATGGCAGATGTCAATGGAGTCTTCCGCTTACATAGGATTCGCTGATGGTGCTAGCCGCCATTCGCTGATGGTGCTAGCCGCCACACTCAACACTCAACTTATGCTGCTTGGGTGATTTATACTCCTACAGGTCAGGTATTGTCTTTAGGAGGTGTATGTTTTTGGCCTTCTTTAAACAATGTTGCTGAGTATAGTGTCGTTATCGAGTTATTGTAGGATGCCATTTCACATGGTGTTCTCTCTCTTGAGGTACGTCTTGATTCGTAGTTAGTAGGTTCACAGCTTAACGGCTTGTATCATGTTAGGGATCCGACATTATTATGAAGATTCTTACGTGTGGGATTGTTAGAACAACAATTTGGGAACATAACATACATACATGTTTCAAGATTTTTTAATCATGTTGATGAATCATATGATAACTATGTGTTAGATTGGAATTTGTTTCATAGACCATAAGCATATCACAAACATACATTTTTACACACATGTAAATAAATAAAATCAATCATCATAAAAGTTTTTTCATTAAACATCCAAAATGTGACGTCATAATACATAAGTGTCATAATAAAAAAATGGGGCTTCCGAGCCACGAAAATATAATACAATGTAGTACATAAATGAAGCATTCTCAGGTCTCTAAGCCTGTGGAGGAGGAGGGGAGTTCTGATCGTGGTAGTACACCATGGCTCTAGCTAGTCGTCGGAATAACCAAACCCATGCTCATGGTACACCAACCACCTGACGCTGGATGGCCTCAGGAAAGTCCTCGACTTGCGCCATGGGTACCCTTTATGTCAAGCGTACAAAGTTTATGTGGATGCTTTGGAGCATCCACTTCGCATCCACACCCATGATGTCATCTCCTCTTCCCCTCCGTCTATGATGATGGAAACCGTCAAGACATTGTGGTCCATCATTTGCATACACATGACAGATCGTCACTATGTGTCATCACACCAAAACATGTCTTTTGAGTCAATATATCAAAAAACACAAAAAAAAATTATAATTCAAAAAAATTAAAAAGAGTTTTGGGATTCGTTATCTATGTCACCATATGTTGCTCTTGGTGGTAGAGGCATGTTTGCATCTCCTCGAAAATCTATTCCCGCATAGGGATAATCATCAATGGAAAAAATATGTCGCCACCACCATGGAAAGAAGTCCACTGGGTAGGGGTTAGCCACCCTACCTCCACCCAGTCTGCGCATAACATTTTTCCAACGGCGTTGGTCCAAATCTCAAACTCTGTGTGGAGGAATATCCACTCTAGGGCTCAACCGTGGTACACGCTCAAAGAAAAACATGCTTAGTATGCTGCTGAAACTGAAGTTTCTCACCCTATCCATCTTGTAGTCACTGAGCTACTACTTCATGTTACTCAATAGTGCAGTGCTCCAGTTGTACACTGTGTGTCTCATACACTCCACTGCATAAAACATCAATGGTAGCAAGGCATGGTGGAATGATGCTAGACCAGCTATCCTGTCGAGTCCCAATATTATGGCCTTCAGTCCTAGTACCTGGATGGAGTTTGTCAAGATTTTACTCCCAACCTTTTCCATGTATGAAAAATAGTATATTGCAATGCACTCATCAATGGTAAGGCCACCTCCAGGCCCGCGAGAGCGTAGGTTCACCACCTCTCCCCGTTAGGATAATCCAGTAATGAAATATATGTCCTCTACCTCTATAGTAAGAGACATCTTGTCGATATGAAAAGATTCTGAGTCTGGATCCTCGTAGTCTACTAGCATCTACAGGAGTCTTGGTTTGTCCCTCAGGCTGCCAAGACACCAAAACTTATATAGACCGCATGCACAAAGAGCTCGTTGAGCCACTAAGTCACCTTGAACAGCTTCTTCTACATCTCCATGTTCCCTCTCTCTCCATTCTAGAACCATCCTACACATTAAAATTGATTTTTGTTCATTAGATACCTTAAAAACCTTGTGCGCGGCCGCATACATGACTGTTTTCAAAACAGCCGCGTATGTATGCAGTTTTGGGAGGTTTTTCTGCGTATGGCCAGCCCTATACATGGAAAAAACCCCGATATCCGTGTGGGCCAAAATGACCATTTTAGACTGGCTTAAAAATTAAATTTGACCATGGAAATTCAAAAAATTTGCATGAAATATAAATAGGAGGACATGACGAGTTACCTGGAAGAAACGGTGTCGAATTTCATTGGACGAAGCTCCTAGAATTTGCATTGGAAGTTTTGAGCTCCAATGGGTAAAAATTTCAAATGATTTGGAATTTTTGAATTTTTTACTATTTATAATTCTTTTTTTTAAATTTTGAAATTTTTTACCCACTTTCTATAGTTTTGGACCATTTATGACCATTCTGCACCTTTTTGGACTAATTTAATGATGTAGGAGTCCATTTTGAGCACTGTTTCAACCGTGGTTTTGACCCATTCATGCCAATTTCAGGTATAATGTCTAAACTGGCATATAGGTTAGGTTTCACATCCGTTTGCACTTTGCATGACATTATGACCATTTCATTATAACCTTAGGTACGAACCCATTCTATATTGTCGTGGAACCTCCTTGTTGCTTTTAGAAGTGACATGATGTGAATTGTAGAGCTTGACCATACATGGGTGCCTTAGTTAGCTCCTATTTTGCATTTGGTGCCCATGCCAACATTTTTTCCTTAGGGTGTGGGAGTCCTTTTTATAGTATCACCATGGCTTTGCGCAAGAGCCTCATACTCCTCTTGATCTTTTTGCTGGCCCTTTTCCCCAGGACTCCCTTATGTCAAGTTTCAAATGCATTATCATGAGTTTTTCTTTCCTTATTGAGCCTTATGCCAGCTTCCCTTACTTTGATCATCAGCTATATAGCCCAAGCGTGTCTCATGTCTAGCCACACAGAGCCATTTTACATATCCTTTGCAGCTTGATTCCCCATTTTTTACCGGGAGGGGACTTTCCCCCGAGTGTTGCTATCCTACATATGTGTCCTTGCATTGAGCATAGGTATGTTCCACTACTTGGAACTAGTTTTTTTTCCCCTTGACACTCGTCTGCTCCTAGTCTGTAACTATAAATCACTTTTATTCTTTTTCAAGCTTTTCAAAATATTTGAAAAAGTCCAAAAAAATCAAAAAAACAAAAATCCGGATAGGAAAAGATGTTATCTTTGGCAACAGTCAAGTCATGTCGCCTTCGAATAGATCATTGTATATCACATCCATTGGTTGGGTTAATAGTTTGACTTGAGTAGCTGTACTCGTTTCTCTGAGTTTATCTCCACCGAGTTGTTAAGATTCCAGTCCCTATGGAGCCTCTATCAATGTCCCCTAATCGATGGATCCTTTCAAGTGTTCGACCTCAACACATTTATTCACACTTGTTAGTTTGCACTCTAGTACCTTGATTCCCATTTTCATTATCGGTGGGTGATCTTGCGTCTGTTAACGGTATACATCAACGACTGGTAATCAAACGATGGACTACTATGTTAGAACTCGACACCTCTATTCACATAGTAGGACATGTACTCGTAGCGGATTGTGTAGAAGTCCTTGCAGATTGGTGGCATTTCATATATGCTACCTCCTTGATCGTGCCAGTGTTCATGAGATTTCAGCTCTCGTGACTTGATTTGAGTGTATGTCAGATATCTTTAGCCATTATGGAGATCTTGATCCATTATATATCTTCAGATTACATGGAGATCATGATATTTTGTATATATTCATCATGGATATTCTGATATATCTATATTGTACGTGGCGATGACCACACATGTCATATTTTGTATCATGCCTATTCATGGCCATTATACTCTTATGTATCTCAAACTGCTATATCTACTTGCAGTTATGTGCAGAGTTTGATTATTGTATTATACTATTGGATGGTTGGTTCTTCCTCTTGGTTCTTCATCACTCAACTTCTGGGATGGAATTATAATGTATTTCGGCCATCGTATCACCCCTCTGATCTCACACATTACGGGGCATCTGTTATAGCTGATTTTACCACGCATGGTGGATCACACCTTTATGGCCTTCCCTGTCCCTCTGCAGACTCTTTGGACCCTAAGGACCATCTTTTTACCTTTGATGTTTCCAATATTATCCCTAAAAACATGCATTATTTGCTATATGCGACTTTTAAACCTATTCTCGCGTATATACACGGATATGACCCTCAAACCTGTGTACATTAGGATGTGTACAAAAGGACAAATAGTTTTGGAGTTTTCCTTGATGTGGATCCGAGTCAATTGTCTCTTGGCCTTTCATATGCCTTGAGATCACTCAAATTTGACCTTCTATTACTCCATTGAAGCACTGTATAAGGAACCCTTTGGATACATTGAAAGGAGAGGAATTGAAGAGCAAGAAAACTATAGTCCATTGTTTTCGGAGCTTATACTTGAGTCTGCATCCCTATGTCCCTTGGATCACTTTTTGTTCTTCCCAAGCTTGCCTTTTTCTTGTGAGCTTGCTATCGAAAGATGGAGGATTGAAGTGGTGGAGGCCCAAGTGGAGGACTCAGTTTCTCCGGTTCGCATACGTGCCGACAGAGGTTGTCACTATTGTAATCTCTAATTTATATTAATAGAAATATCTTTTCCTGTCCAATAATTTGTATTTAAATGAGTATTGAATCCATGGATGCTTTTAAATGCTTATATCTTATTGATTGTATATGCTAGAGTAGGTCTAACACAATTATATAGCATGCTTGTCTTGTTTACTGAATGTTGAGAGAGAAAATTGCTAATACAAGCGAGAGTGGAAAAGCTCAATGGGGATCTACATCAACCATCCGAAATAAGGTATGTTTCAAGATCCTTTAGTGTTAGATGTTTGGTTTCTCTTCCATATGGGAAAGGATTGATTTCTGCAGCTACTCTGTCTATTGTGGTACCCCAATCCATAGGAATTTTTCCCTGTAACAGTAGCAAGCCATGAATGACTTTAGTAAACCATGTTTCCCTTTAGTTTGACAATATTTCATTAATATTTCAACCATATTTCACTTTAGTCATATTTAACTTTAGTTTTACAATATCATCTTGACAACCACATTTAATAAATCCATATTAAAAATGCTATTATATCCTATCACGTTTCTTAATGCACAAATAATTTAGATCATAGTGTAACGGAAATATATGCATAAGAAAAGGTACAATATAATATCTCACTTTAATATTAAATTTTTGAAGTAATGACCATGGTTAACTATAAATTATGACAAAATGCGTATGACCCATATACTCTTAGAAATGGACATGATGACTTATACAATATCACAAAATGCGTAGGACCCATGGGCACATAGAAATGTGTTTCATATTTGGTTGTGTTGGCATATATTGGACATTGTAGAGAAACATTGATGACATTAATCAACCATGTTTCACTTTAGTTTGACAATAGTTTGACATCATGGAATTCCTTAAATAGGGTAGTATAGATAGCAATCTCTTCAAGAGAGTAGCTTGCACCTATGTATATGTTTTCCATGACATCAAGGTTTATAGAGATGTTAATAGGTATAGTGGAGGAAATATTTTCCATATTCCCCTCGGCAAACATTCCTTCCCTGGGTAAGGGATTGATAGGTATATCAACATCTTCTGATAGTCTCAAATGAAACTCTTGATTATCTATTCTGCTTAGTTCTGGAAGAAAATAGGATCGATGGTGAAGATCCTCACAAATATTACCACGTCCACTCATGGCTTCCAAAATTGCTTCATCAGAAGGTAAAACCATGTCTAAACAATCTGTAGAGTGCGAAGAGTTTTCTGCCCATGCGGGCAAATAGACTTCTTCCAGATCCTCCGAGACTGTAAGAGGATCTGGAATGGGATCAAAAATGGCTTGAGTGATAGCTTGATAAGCTACTTCCACTACCAATAAGAGCACTTCTGGTTCGTGGGGGGACGAGAGAACCCAAGGATCAGTCCTATCAACAACCGTAGCTATGGACCTCCCCACACTAGTAGAACCAATATAATTAACCGAGGCTGGAAGATCAAATGTTCCCATCAGTGATGTGTACATTCCAGCCCCCAAGCTCTGTGCAGTAGGTTTGACCTGATCAACCAATGGCACAGTGGACTCATTAGACTCTAAATGGCCTTTTCGAGTAAAATCAAGTTGATCAATAGTAAACAACTTGTCCTCATGTGGAAAAACCACTACACAAAAAATGGTCGACGCAATAGCAGACATTGCATAAGTCTAGTTTCTTCCCAGAAGCAGATTATAGTCCAAAGGAGCATCAATAACTTCCACCTCAATAGACACTGCTTTCCCTGCCAGCTTAATTTCAAAATCCGGTAGGATACCATGCGGACGAAAGGACCTTCCATCGAAAGCAGTAAGTAGAGTGTTTGAAGGGAATAGCTCTGGGGATCTGAGAGCTTTCCAGCAAGTCAAGGACATAGCGCATGTAGAAGCACCCTCATCAACAACTGCCCTTCCAATGGTCTTTCCACCATGGATGACATCTATTGATAAGGCTACATGATAAGGTAGGCGAATTTTAACATCGGACAAATGAAATTTTGCCATGAGATTGGATGAGTCCATGCTGCCTAAAGCTGCTAAGAGGGCATCTCGCTGAGCGAGAGAACTCTGTAACACCTCAAAACCTGACATTGCACATGGGGTTTGAGCTAAATATTCAACCACAGAATAGTTTGAAGTAGCCTAGCATTAGGGTTATGCAAGGTCTTCTTGAAGACACCTTTTGGTATCTTCGGCATAGTTTCAGCAGGCTTCTCTATCATGAGAGGGTTAGAAGTTTCACCTACAGCTTCACCCTTCTCAGAAGTCTCTTTCTCATAATTTTTATTCCTCATCTGTAACAAAGTCGAAGATCAAACCATGTTGATATAGTTTGGGTCAGGGGTATTTTGAGTGACCCCTACTACATTAGAAGCTGAAGCAAATTTCTGTCCTTAGGGAAAAGGATCCTTCAGGACAGCTGGTTGTTGAGATTTAAGCAGCTTCTGGGCTTGTTCCATAAGGGGAAAAAGGTGATTAAGGTGGTCCTTGTGGCACAAATTGCACAGGAACTTAACCTTCTTCTTTTCTTTCTTTCCCCCATCAGCATTTGTTCGTGGGTTTCTGCTTGTTTTG
The DNA here is from genome assembly GCA_001517045.1 of Pseudotsuga menziesii. Lineage (NCBI taxonomy): Eukaryota > Viridiplantae > Streptophyta > Pinopsida > Pinales > Pinaceae > Pseudotsuga > Pseudotsuga menziesii. Next base: position 323,653 of record LPNX010876846.1, read on the forward strand.
GTTTCCCTCTCCTTTCTTTCTTCTCTTTTTCTTCCCACCGGGCTGCTGATTTCCCTTCTAAGAGGTTTGTGCAAAAACATTTGCACTCTGGGGGGAGGGGGTAGCCTTTGCTACCTCCATCATAGACTACTTGACAGACAACTGATGAATTTTCTTAGCCAAATACTCTACGGTGGGAGAGTTGACGGACCCAACCACACCATTGGCATGGGGTCTAGGCTTAGGCTTCTCTGCATCATGCGTAGGCCTCGGTGCCTCAGGAATAATATCATACAAGATCCTAGATTGTGAATAAATCAAATCCAATTATTGGGCCCTGAGAATGGCCTCTTCTTCATTCGTCACTCCTGAGGTGGATACGTCCTTAGATATGTAGGGCAACAGGGATTTAAGGAACCACTCTAGAAGGAACTCAGGAGGGATAGTGGCTTTTATAAGGCTCTTTTGCCTCCTCCACTCTTAGATGTGATCTGAAATATGGGTATCCTTGTTCTACCTAAAGGTAGATAACAAGTCTGTTCCAAAATCATATCGGACCGGAAGCTGAAAGTGGCTAAGAAATGCACTAGCCAAGTCCCAGAAACTACTGAAAGTAGCAGAAGGCAATTCAATATACCATTTTGCCATGGTATTTGTTAAGGCTCTCTGGAATAGCCTCAACCTAACTTAATCTTCATTCAATGAATTTGAAGAACACCATAAATGAAATGTGGTGGCATGAGCCCTAGGATCTTCACCAACTTTTCCTTCAAATTTAGGGATGCCCGATGGCAATTTGGTGGGAACAGGTGGCCACGAGGGGTCATTCCTCACCGGGTCATTCATCAACTTTGACAAATCTGGAAAGTTTAACGTTGCCAGGAATGGAAGTTTGGGTCGAACCAGGGCACTAAATGTGCCATCCTAGGGAGTAGAGGGACCTGCCCCCGAATGCCCATAGGTAAAGATGGGGTTGCCCCCTGCCACCGGTTGTGAAGTGGGTAGATTAATCTGAAACGGATTCCATCCGTAAGCCACAGGATTATGAGTGGGAGGTGTAGTATAAGAAGTTTAGGCCATCCCAATTGAAATTGGGGTCTGAAAGACAAGATCCAGTATCCCTCTAGTAAATAACGAAAAGGGAGAGCTCGTAAACGGGGCCGAAATCAGAGTTTGAAAAATTTGCCCATAAGAGGTATTGTTTCCAAAATGCACTCCTACATACGAAGTTGATGGGCCTACGTATGGAGTGGATGGGGGTATGTGCCCCCCATTCCAAGGAAATCCTTGGACGAAAGCTGAGGATCCTACCGGACCACTCTCGGTAGTGTATGGAAAGGAAGAAGGAATGGTAGGTATACTAGGAATCCCAGTAACCATATCACCAGAAGTACCAGATAGGTTTGAGTGAACTAGTGGTTGAACCACCCAGCTCACTGGAGTCAAAGGTGTAGAAGGTATACTAGATCTAGGGGCACTTACCAGGGGAGGTAGTACCCCTTTAGCTGGAAAGGGCTGAGGTGAACACAAAAGAAATTTCTCCCACAGAATACATAATCCTACCCACAGGGACACCTAAAACAGGTGAATCAAAAGGTCTAACCTGAACGATCTCGGGATCGTTTAAATCAGTTAAGGGTGTGTTAAAATTCCTTGCAAACTTGTCAGTTTGCAAGTCTTCTATCTCAACTGTATCAAGATTAAAATGGTTAGCTACATGTTCTGGTTCACCTAGAACTTCACTTACTCCTACCGGTTCAAATGAACCATCCGTGTCCAATCTCCGCCTTTCGGGTGGAGGTGGAGGTTCCAATGTGACGAGAGGAAGAAGGTTTTGCAGCCTTCTTGACCTTCTTATAGGTTGGTCCTCCACGACTAAAAATTTAACAAATCAAAACCTAAGGCCAACTAAACACAGGCAAAACCATAGAGCACACACTATAAAATATCCTAAAGCCTCAAACAATCAATCAAGGGTGAAAGATATGCTTTCCTGAAGAAAGCTGAAGAACGATTACTTGGCATCCTTGAAGTGGTTCTTAGGCACAAGCAAAGGAATCACCCACCGCCCTCCCACACTTACAACAAGGGTTTCCTTCCAAGCCCATCCAAGGTGAACTAGAAATAGCCTTCTGGTTTACCTAGGTATCAACCCTAAATGTCAAGATACTAAAGGCTACCTTGGCTATACCAACAGTCCGGGGGGACAGTCGCAAGCCTGACTCGTACGCATGGGCAAGGTAGCTGAGCCCTAAACTCTATCTAGGACAGAATCGCTAGATACATAAAAGTCCTGATTTACATTTTGACAAGGAATCAGAGGGTTATCTCCTTAGTCCAATGCCTCCACGCGGCCTCGTGCTTGACTCCCTTTTGAGAGGAGCTTCCCAGATATAATTGATAAAGTCAAGGATTTTCCTAAAGAATGGTCCACTACATCTGAATTTCAAAACTTATGGGAATTTTGCACTTCCTATCCCACAACTCTAGCCTAAGCTAGTAGGTGAAAGCCCCCTGAAAATAAAAATTACTAGTAAATTTTAATTATTGCGTTCATTTTAAAGGGCTTTTTCTTACTTAGAAGGAAATGGAGTGATGAACTATGGTGTTTTTGACTCGATAAGAAATAAAAAAGTAAAGGTGTATTTTTTTTCAAAGCAAATTACCACTATTAAAGCCAACTTCTTTTTCTTTTTGTAAATATAGATTGATGAACAAATGCAAGCGATAAAGAGAAACTAAGACTATGTTTTTGTAGTTTTTGAGATTATATTTTAAAATTGAAATGAAAACTACTTATGCAAAAGCTTGAAAATATTTTTATTTTCACATTTTAAAATGCTCAAACTCTACTATGCACCTAAAATGCACTAAAATTGAGTATACTTAGATCAAATCAACTGTATAAAATAATCAAACTAAAGTAAACAGGTCAATAAAACCAAGAATCAACCAACAAAGGGAGACCGAGAACCCTAGCTTGGGTGTGTACAATGACAAGAAGTCACTGTAAACTCACAAAGGTAAGTGACAAACCAACCAATTTCAAAATATAGAATGGAAAAACAATGCCCAAAACCCTGATCACTGATTCAGACAAAGACACTTCAACCTATAACCCAAACAGGCCAACCTACTTCAAAATGCCAACAGAAGAAAATCCAAACAAAAGAAACCCAAGGGCTTTACGAGAAAGCACAAAGTGTGGTCACCAAGGTCTTTAGACTAACTGCACAGTATTCATAAAGAAAGCCAACTAACAAACAGGAATTAAAAAAAGACAGGGACAAGCAAACCCTAGCCCAAAATCCCTATTTCCAGGCTTGTACGCGACTGTGTACAAGGGAAACTCGCATACTATATGTGACTGTCCAATAGAGAAACCCGCATATGCAGGCCTCTGTACGTGACTGTGTATGAGAGAAACTCGCGTACAGGTACACAAATTTTCTCAAAAACAAAGAAAAATACACAAGGCTTTCAAATACTATGGTAATCATGAACTAGGATAAAATACCACACACAAACTTCAAGTCAAAGACTGGTCAAGGGTGACAGAAATAACCTATAGTAGTCTGGGCTCCCCAGTGGATTCGCCAGTTCTATTGTACAGGAATAAACTCCTTATAATCGAAGGTCTGGAGTTACTAACATACTCATAAAAATTGTAGGCAATCGACTTTAGAGTACAAAAAGGAAACAAAAGCATAGAATAGACTCACCCCATTCATGACAGTTGATCCTAGCTTTGTCCTCTTCCACTCTGCTTCTCCTCCAAAGCCTTCAGGGATGTTTCTCCTTCACTTGTAAAGAGAAAATCCTCCAAGTGCAAGCTTATACATGTATATAGAATAGGTTAGATAAATCATATACCGAGTGCTTAATCATAAATATTCATCAAACCATGATACATGAAAGACATTCAAAACACATTTGGAAGAAGGATTCTCTTTATTAACAATAGTGAATGAGTT
>LPNX010876846.1:327640-344393 GCA_001517045.1 Pseudotsuga menziesii
CTCTACAACCAAAGGATTATGAGTTCCACTTCTCCAAATCTGGATAGACACCACCAGCATAACTTTTCTCTCCAAGTATGATTGATTAATACCCTCCCCAAGGCCTTTATTTATACTTAGTGAAATAAGGCAGTTTCGAGGGTTGAGGAGGTTGAGACAGTTAAGATGGTTATAGTTAAGGGCTTAACAAATCTCAAATAATTGTGAATTATTATTTTTAACGTCAAAGGAAAGCGTATGCAGGTATTAATACTGGCAACCCGCATATGACACGTGAGTTTCTCTAAGGGGATCCCGCGTATAAATCTGTACGCAGGATGCAATAAAAAATACTTGCGTACAACACGTGACATGCTGTAATAAAAGGCGCGTATGTGTGCGAGCTGCATATAGGAAAAGGCACGTACAACAATTGAAATATTCAAAGGTAAAAATAACCACTTGGATGGATGATAAATGTAGTTCATAACATGCCCATCTATAGTGTTTTAGGCAACCTTCAATCCATAAATGTCCTTTTGTGTGCCAACATAGGGAATGTCGGCACTCGGACAGAGAAGTTCCATTTAGGTAGATAACACAAAATCAGAAATCATGGATGCTAGGAGAAGAAGAGGAAGGAGGGGTAGAGGGGTTAGGGGGGGTGGTGCACCACCTCTTTTGCATCCTTCGCCTCCACGATCCCCACCGACAATGGAAGAACCGGACCATATACCTGCAGGTGAAGTAATGAATATGATGTGTTCATTTTAGCGGATGTCTGAAGCATTGATTAGTTGACAAGACCAAGAGAATAGAGATTCAATAGCACCTGCAGAAGGATCTCAACAACCACTGAAGGAAAATTCTCAAAGAGAACTTGAGAAAGTGAAATTTCCAGAATTTTGGTGTGCACCTAATGGCATTGCAGCTGAGGCATGGCTCGAGAGCATGTCCATGTGCTTTGCATTACATAAATATAGCTCAAACATGAAAGTGTGCATGGCTATATTGCAACTTAAGGGAAGTGCACTGCTATGCTGGAAGACCTTGTTGTCATAGCTTGGAATTGAAATAACAAAGGTCTCTTGGGAAATATTTGAAGATAATTTATGAGAATGTTACCTATCTGAAGAGTTTATTGAAAGACAGTTGAATGAGTTCAATTCCTTGAGGCAAGGAGGTCGATCAGTCCCAGCGTATGAATCTAAATTCATGTAACTATTGAGATATGCTCCACATTTGAGTACAGAGAAGTTACAAGTTAATAAATTTGTGTATGGGATCAACTTCAACATCAGGGAAAAAGTGTGTATTTTGATGCCACGTACCTTGCACGAAGCAGTAAAAAAAGCTATCATAGCTAAGGAAGAGCTTGTAGGAGGTGGGTAGTATTGAGCACCTCGATCTTCAGGAGCAGTGGTACAGACACCAGGAGTGCAGTCAGCTAGTGCTTCGAGACCAGTGACCAAACGTTGAGATTCATTTAAGAGCCCTGCAACAGAGGGTCAAAGACGTGCACCCAGAGGAAATAGGCCACCATATAGGCCACCAACACTGTAGTCACAATATCATAGTGTAAATATAGTAGCGCAAGGCCCCTAGTATAGTAATGGGTTTACTTTTACTCAATCGAGTGTCTAGAGGCAGGCCCCAAAAAGGGGGTGTTGGACTTGTGGAGGACCACATTTCCAGAGAGATTGTCTGCAAGCCAAGATAGATTCTAGTTGGGGAAAGGGACATACTATAGTTGGATACTTAGGCAAGGCACACCGAATCCATGCCGCAATCAACAACCGCCAAGCAGAACATCAGCCCACTGTGCTAGAGACGATAAGCAAAACAAATGGTATGAAATTATCCCTTTTAGTAGACCTAGGAGAAACTGAAAGTTTTATTTCTTGTGAAGCATTGTCTAGATGTAAGGTGATGGAAAGAAAGCAAGATGATTTCAACATAGTCGAAATGGCATCATGTATCACTAAAAGAGTAGGAGAATTGGTCAAGGATTGTGAAGTAGAATTAGGCATGTGTGTTACAAAAGTATCCCTTTATGCTACAGCATTAGGATCCTCTGATGTTATCTTAGGGATGGATTGGTTAGAAACCCATCCATTTATGTTAGACTATAAGGAGAAAAAGCTAATATTCATATACATGATTTTGGGCATAAGAGAATCCTAATAGGGACTAAAAGAGGGGTATCATTAAAGTTAATTTCAACATTGCAATTGAAGAAGAGCATCCGTAAGGGATGTGAGATATATGCAGTGGTAGTGATGAATAACAAGAAAGACACTGTCGATGTAAGTCAACACCCCATATTTTCCTAGTTCACTGACATATTCCCTGAAGAATTGCCCAGATTACCACCTGAGGGGGAGATTGAGTTCACTATCGAACTTAAGCCAGGAACTGAACCTATATCTAGAGTACCTTATTGTATGACGACACCAAAGTTACAAGAATTGCATATGCAACTTCAAGAGCTTTTAGATTTAGGTTTCATTCGCCCTAGTATATCACCTTGGGGAGAAATAGTGATATTCATGAAGAAGAAGGATGGTTCATGGAGACTTTGCATTGACTATTATCAATTGAATAAATAAACCATAAGGAATCAATATCCCTTACCAAGAATTGATGATCTATTTTATCAAATGAAAGGGGCAACGATATTTTCGAAAATAGATCTAAGGTTGGGATATCATCAACTAAGAATCAGAGAAGAAGACATACCAAAGACTGCATTTAAGACTCGATATGGACATTTTGAGTTTGTTTTATTACCCTTTGGGTCGACAAATGCACCTGGATTTTTCATGAACTTGATGAACAATGTATTTAGAGAGTAATTGGATAAATTTGTGCAAGTATTTTTAGATGATGTCCTTATTTACTCAAGGAAGCAAGAAGAGTATGAAGAGCATTTGAGACTTGTGTTGCAATGTTTGAGAGAGCACAAGCTATATGCTAAACTATCAAAGTGTTCATTCTTCTAGTCAGAGATTCATTATTTAGGACATGTTATAACTGGGGATGGAACAGCGGTGGATCCCACAAATATTGAGGCCATTCTTAAATGGAAAGCACCGAGAAATGTGCATGAGGTGTGTAGTTTTGTGGGATTAGAATGATATTATAGCAGATTTGTATAAGGATTCTCAAAAATTGCAAGCCCAATTAGAGAGTTACAGAAGAAGAACAAGAATTTCTTATGGACAAAATGATGTGAGGATGCATTCACAAAGCTTAAGCAGTTGTTTATAATAGCTCTAGTTCTTAAGGTACCAGATATGGATCAAGACTTCTTAGTGTGTACAGATGCATCGAAAGAAGTTCTAGGAGGTGTTTTGATGCAAGAAGGTAGGGTGATAGCTTATTCTTCAAGGAAACTTATACCTCATGAGGAGAACTATGCAACACATGATTTAGATCTTGCTACTGTAGTTTACGCTTTGCGTTTATGGAGACATTATCTGGTAGGAAGGAAATTTGAGTTAAAGACATATCACCATGGGTGACAATAAATTTTTACCCAAAGAGACCTCAATGCTAGGCAGAGGAGGTGGTTTAAATTAGTGAGTGAATATGATTTTGAATTATCGTACATTAAGGGGATGATGAATAAGGTGGTGGATGCTCTAAGTTGAAGGCCCCGTATCTTTTCCATAGTTCCCTTAAAGACAAATTTACGGGAAAAGTTATTGAAATTACAATTGGGAGATGAGTGGTATAGAGAGGTTAAGCCCTAGTTAGAAAATTAGGTAATGAAGATCCCAAAGTATGAAGGGTATGGATTTGAGGAAGATGGACTATTTTGGTATAACAAGAGAATTTGTGTACCCTCCAATGAAGAAGTTCGATATTTGATCTTGTGAGAGGCTCATAGGGCTGTGTATATGGCTCACCCTGGGGTTAAGAAGATGTACACAGATTTAAAACCGTTATTTTATTGGAGTGGAATGAAGAAGGATGTAGTTATATTTGTGGCAAGGTGCTTAGAATGTCAATTGGTCAAGGTTGAGCATAGGCATCCAATGGGATTACTACAACCACATGTAATCTCAGAGTCAAAATGGGAAGTTATATCAATGGATTTTATTGTTGGGTTACCAATTACAGCAAGAAGACATGACTCTATTTGTGTGGTCTGTTAGAATAATCAACCCATAGTTACCTACCTTAGACATTAATTAAATCATTTTCGTCTTATTACCTAGTCTCCTAGATTCCACTCTATGCTAGTTTCCTTCTACATGTGCTAGAAGTCAACACATGCAAAAAATGAGTCATCGAGTGCTTGGGAAACTTCCTGGAAACCCATTTTAGCATGTTTTCTTTATTCCAGATCCTCCAAAGCACATATCTATCTTTTCTAAAAAACTGCCTTTTTTATTGAGAATTAAGGCAAAAGGAAAAGCTAGACTAGGTGTAGTTGACTTGTTTTTTTCCCACATCATCCTCCCTCCTTTTCTCCTAATAAAAGCATGTATGAGTTTTCTTTTCATCCCTCATTATATTTCCTACTTGACTTAGCCAATTCGTGAGCATCTTGGTAGATTTGGAAACTGGGTTATGCACCTATGGGGGATTTGACTAGATTTAGTAAGCCTACTTTTTGACCTTTTTGAATTGCATCCTTATGAATTCAAATCTCTCATGTAATTATATATTGCAGCAGCCTATTACTTCACAAGGTTGGCTATTATACACTTATTCAATACATATTAGTGTTATGCTCCAATTTTAGTCTCCTTTGATGTTAAGTTTGCATGTTTGATTAACAATTTTGTGAGTATAATTGTTCTATCTCTTGGGTTCAATTTCCACATGGTATTATATCCTTTGTAGATCGTTTTCTCTCCATCCATATTGCTATTGTAGGTTTGACATCTTGACTGGGAGCATATTCTTCTGACTGAAGGGCACAGTTTCTGAGCTATGGACCAATCTCAGAAGATCTTCTTGACTCCATTAAATTTCTTTGAGTGGAAATATTAGATGGAGATATTGTTGAGAGTGAAAGGTATCTACAGGGTGACTATGGTAACTGAGTCATATCCCAATGTAGCTGCAGAGAAAATCAAATGGCACAACATGAGGGATGAGGCATATGGTCTTTTGTGTCTAAGCATTTCAAGAGACCTCCTCTTCCATCTTGATGGATTGAAATCACCTAATGAAGTGTGGGAGAATATTGTAGATATTTTTGGTAAGACAGATGAGATGAGAGGACATCAAATCGAGAATGAGATGATTTCCTAGAGTCCCAGTAGCTTCGAATCCTTGCAACTCTATTTTTCCAAGTTTAAAGCCCTTGTTTTGCAGCTAAAATAGTGTGGGATCGAAAAGAAGGAAGAGCAAGTAGTTTTTTCCATACTCTTGAAGCTTGACCCTGAGTATTCAGCGTTTGTTTCGACCTTCCATGCCACCAACTTGACAGCTTGAGCCCATAAGATGCCTAATCTTGTAGAGTTCATGGAATCCCTCACACAGGAACAAGATAACTTGGTGATGATGGGCACCATCAAACCTTCAAAATACCAAGATTTGGTTGTTGGAGATTCAAGGGTGGATTCAAAAAGTAAAAAAAAATATAAAAAAACACCTGAGCAAAAGAGAGACAAGAACAAGTCTCAAGAGGAGCCCCAAAGTTCCAAGAAGAGCTTCCAGAAGAAGAAGAAAAAAGGAGGAATGAGCAAGAGTGCATACTGCAGTAAGGGCTATCATCCTGAGAGCTCTTGTATGAAGAAGCAAATTGACATGTTGACCCAAATCCTGGAGAAGAATAACATCTCCTTTCGTGATTGCTCAAAGAAGAGGGAAGGAGGATCAAATTCAGAAGACAGAGAGAGAGTACATGCCTTGGTTGCTGGAACATCAAGCTCACCTAGCTTCATCATAGACTCTGGAGCTTCTAGACATATGGTTTCGACAAAAGAGGCATTCTCCTGTCTTGACATGTCGAAAGGTCCACCAATATTTTTGGGAGATGACTCTCTCACTGATAGTTTGGGGAAAGGAAGGATTGACTTGACCATGGTAAGTTCAATAATGTGTTGTATGTTCCAGGTCTTGCCTCTAATCTCTTTTCAGTGTATCAGATGACTCACAATGGGTCTCCAAAGAAGGTCATATTCTTTCCTCATGATGTTGAAATCACTGAGATTTCAAATGGTAAATTCATAGAAAAAGGTGTTGTTTATCACACTTCGAAGGTATACATGTTTTCCCATTTTCTACCCTACTCAAACCCCTCTGCTCTTTTGATTCATGCTAATGAGACAAGCAAGATTTGGCATGAAATATTTGTCCATCTTAAATACAATTATATTTCTGATTTGAGTGAAAAATATATGGTCATAGGGTTACCAAATATCAAGTTTTCCAAGGGAGTCTGTCAAGGTTGTATCGTAGGAAAACACATAGAGCACAAATATGAGAGAGCTAGTCATGAGAGAACCTCTGCACCTCTTGAGTTGATCCACAATGAAATTGCTGGTCCATTTCCTCATATGTCCATGAGTCAAGCCAAATATGCACTAACCTTCATAGGTGACCTTTCCAGGTATTGTTGGGTTCACTTCCTAAAGCATAAGTTTGAAGTTTTTGACCCCTTCAAAGCTTTTAAAGCCTTGGTTGAAAACCAGTCTGGGAGGAAACTCAAGATCCTCATATCTGAAAATGGTGGTGATTATGTCAAGTCTTATTTCATCTAGTATTGTAAACATGCAGGTATTCATATGTAGCATTCAATCCCTTACACACCACAGCAAAATGGTGTTGCTGAGAGAAAGAACAGGTCACTGAAGGAGATGGCAACTTGCATGATGGAGGCTAATAATTTTCCAGCAAAGTTTTGATTCAAGGCTATAAGCTGTGCATCCTACATACAAAATAGGGTTCCTTATAAGTATCTTGATGGTATGAATTCTTCCGAATCTTGGAGTGGGCACAAGCGAGATGTGACCCATTTCAGGATTTTTGGCTCGAAGGCTTGGGCTAGAATTCCAACTGAAAAGAGAAAGGATTTTCATCCCCAAAGCCAAGAGTGCCTATTTTTTGGGTATTCTGAAGATTCAAAATGGTACAAGATGATAAACTTGAGCACTAACAAAGATTTCATTGAAAGAAGTGTTCAGTCCCAAGAAGATCCTTTAGTAGCAGTTGAAGTTGGAGAGTCTTCTTCACCACCAGATCCATTGATTGTAAGTGGAGAGACTAATGAGTTTGATGATTATGATATGTCTGATAATGATGATTTGATTGCAGATCCTTACAGTCCTACAAGACCAAAATGGGCAGCAAATACCATTCATGCAGCTGGGGAACTAGCTGGAAATCCTAGTGACACTAGAAGGACTAGATCTTAGTTTGAGAGTTCCCTTTGTATGAAGATCCTTTATTTGCTGAGAATTTCTATCTGATGGTTGAATCAGATACACATACATATGAATATGCAGCACATGATCCAATATGGAAAACATCCATGAAAGAAGAATTCAGCTCGCTCCAAAACAACAACACTTGGGAATTGGTTGATCTTCCCCCAGGGAGGAAGCTAGTTCAATGCAAGTGGATTTTCAAGACTAAGTTTTCTACTGATGGTTCACCTTTGAAATATAAGGCAAGAATGGTAGCCAAGGGATACTCACAACTACATGGTATTGACTACAATGAAAACTTTTCACCAGTGGCAAATATGGACTCCATAAGGCTAGCTTTAGCCATTGCAACTTCGAAGCACTGGGAGGTACATCGCATGGATGTGAAGTGTGCTTTCCTAAATGGAGATATCACTGAAGATATTTACATGTAGCAACCTGAAGGGTTTGTTTCTAATCCATCTTTAGTGTACAGGTTAAAAAAATCATTGTATGGGCTAAAGCAAGCCCCCAGGGCTTGGTATGCCAAGATTGATGGCTTTCTGCTATCATTGAGTTTTGTTCGATGCAAGTCTGATCATAATGTCTATTTGAAGCTGATTCATGGTTCTTTGATGATTAATTTATTGTATGTGGATGACCTTCTGATTAAAGGAAGTTCAAAGAAAGAGATTGCCTCCTTGAAAGATGCAATGAACCATGCATCTTTTATGACATATTTGGGATTATTGAGCCAATTCTTGGGTCTCAAAATTGCTCAATCCCAACATGGAATCAAAGTACATGAGTCCAAGTATGCCTTAGATTTTTTGAACAATTTCAACATGAAAGATTGCAAGACAAGAAAGACTCCCTTCCTTTCAGGAGTTAAGCTTGAAGAAGCAGGTTCTTCTCCTATGGTAAATAATACATTGTTTAGGTAGTTGATTGGTTGTTTGCTTTATCTTACACACACTCGACCTGATCTATCTTATGCAGTTAGTGTGGCTTGAAGATACATGGATCAGCCTGATGAGATCCATTGGAGGGCAGCCAAAAGGATCCTAAACTTTGTTCAAGGAACAAGAACTCATGGGATCATACACAAAGAAAAATATGATCTTGATTTGATTGGGTTTACTGACAGTGATTGGGCAAGTGACAACACAGATCGAAATTCAACATCAGGTTATGTGTTCATGCTTGCAGAAGGAGCATTCAGCTGGTCAAGCAAGAAGCAGAGTGCCATAGCACTCTCATCTACGGAAGCAGAGTATAGAGGAGTTGTAAATTCAGCAACTCAATGTTTGTGGTTGCAGGGAATACTTGGAGAATGTGGCCTCGAATCAGAGTTTTCAACTATTATCTACTGTGATAATTAGAGCACCATTCAAATTTGCAATGATCTAATTCAGAGACAGTGAACCAAGCACATTGAGATCCACATGCACTACATTAGATAGCTTGTACATGTCTACTTTATTCCAGATTCTCCAAAGCGCATATCTGCTTTTTCTGAAAAGCTGCCTATTTTATCAAGAATTAAGGCAAAAGGAAAAGCTAGACTAGGTGTAGTTGACTTGTTTTTTCCCACATCATCCTCCCTCCTTTTCTCCTAATAAAAGAATGTATGAGTTTTCTTTCCATCCCTCATTAGCTTTCCTACTTGACTTAGCCAATTCGTGAGCATCTTGGTGGATTTGGAAATTGCTTTATGCACCTATGGGGGATTTGACTAGATTTAGTCAGCCGACTTTTTGAACTTTTAAAATGGAATCCTTATGCATTCGAATATCTAATGTAATTATATATTGCAGCAGCCTATTACTTCACAAGGTTGGCTATTGTACACTTATTCAATACAGATTAGTGTTATGCTCCAATGTCACTCTCCTTTGATGTTAATTTTGCATGTTTGATTAGCAATTTTGTGAGTGTAATTGTTCTATCTGTTCAGTTCAATTTCCACATGGTCATGGATACTTTAACTAAGAGTGCACATTTTGTACTTGTAAAGACTACCTATCAAGCACCAGAGATTGCGAGAGTATTTATAAATGAAGTTGTGAGGTTACATGGTGTACCCCACAAGATAATTTCAAATAGAGGGCCGGTATTCACTGGAATATTTTGGACAAGTTTCCAAGGAGATTTGGGGACACAACTAAATTTTAATACAGCATATCAGCCTGAGACGGATGGCCAAATAGAAAGGGTGAACCAGATCTTGGAAGATAAGTTACATATGTATGTGATGGATCAACAAAAGTGTTGGGAGGAATATCTACCATTGGTTGAGTTTTCTTACAACAATCATTATCAAATCTATATTAATATGGCACCGTTTGAATTTTTATATGGGAGGCTATGTAGAACCCCATTGAGTTGGGGTCGTTTAGAAGATAGAGTCCTTGTAGGACCAGAATTGATTCAAGAGATGGAAGAACATATGACACTTATTCGTGCATGATTAAAAGAAGCATGGGATAGACAAAAGAGCTATGGAGATGCACATAGAATCGATCAGAGTTATGAAGTAGGTGATAAAGTATTCCTACGAGTCAGGCCACAAAAGAGCTCAATTAAATTTGGGAAGGGAGCTAAATTATCACTACGATTTGTAGGACCATTTGTGATACTCGAGAAGTTCGGACCGGTTGCCTATCATCTTGCATTGCCATCATCATTGATTCATATCCATAATTTTTTTCTTGTTTCTGTTTTACGTCATTATATTTCAAATCCTTCTCATGTTATAAATTTGTGTAACTTCTAGATATCAGACGATGGGGTCTTAATGGCCGAACCAATCCATATACTAGACCGACGAACCCGACAGCTTCGACATCGATTAGTCGACCAGGTAAAGGTCTAGTGGGATAGCTATAGTTCCAACTCAACTACTTGGGAGGATGCATCCAAAATACACCAGTAATTTCCTTACTTGTTTTGAAAACTTCGGGATGAAGTTTCTTGAAGGGGTGTATGTAGTGCCCCATTTTGTTAGACTCTTTTATTACTCAACTATATTATTATTTGAGGGCATTTTCAACACAAATTACCCAGTTAAATTTTATAATATATGCTTTGATCATGGTGATGAATTTGTGTACTCACGGATAAATGGAATTTTGTAATGGACCATCGTAGTGCCTTGTTTTGACAGACTATTTCAGTGTTAAAAATATGCTATTATCTGAGGTCATTTGAGTGCAAATGACTCGGTTTAATACTATGAATTAAAATGACTTATCTATGTATTTATTGTTATGTCACATTAGTTACTCATGAATGAATGGATTTTGTGGATAGATTTATATGATGTTATATTATTGATTTTTATAATGCATGGATGAAAAATATAAGTAATTTAAGTTACTTACAATATATTGGTAGATGCTTTGACAATTTTCCAGTGTGATAGGGGAACAAATACACAATGATACAAAGTTGTGTTAATACCGCATAAACTCCAGTTTGAGTATAAACATGATATCAGGTGATATAATTTATTTTAATGATATTTCGATTAAATTGTATAGTACAATTAATGCACACAGATTTCATGTGTGCAGGCACATGATCATGGTTTCAAATCGATCCACAAAAGGATGATGGGTTTGTACTGAATAAAGTACCAATATGATCAGCACATATTTTCCATGCGGTGGGTTGAAAAGCAAAAGAGGCTTTTACTTGCAAGAGGCATGTTGTCATGACAATATGCCATGGACTTGGTCACTCATGAGGATTAACTGAGGGGCGTGCAATGAGGTGTTGGCCTTATTCCTCAATAACCATGAGTCTCTCCATAATGTGGATCAGACTGAGTTAACATGGTCTCAACCATCACACTAACTCCCCACCACAGAAAGCAGGATATTTGAAGTGCATGAAGACGGTTATGGCACCCTTGATATCACCTAGATAAACAAAATAAATTATTAAACTATAAAGTTTTAAATAAGTAATAACTAAACAATAAACTCATGACTTGGAAATAAAGTAATGGAAAGTGCAACCTTATGAAATAAAAATAAAAATCATCATAAACAAAATAAAAGAAGATAAAGTAAATTCTAAATAGAAACATATTGCACACACCAAAATAAGAAATCAGAAGCAAAAAAAAAAATTGTATGTGTACTTTTCCTCTTCACTGGACCTTGGGATGATTGGGACCATTACATCAACCATGTTTCACTTTAGCTTAACTATTGTCAACAATGGTTTACTTTAGCGAGTCATGTTTGATGTTATCTTAGGCATTGTTGCAACGCGGCATAACCCTTAACCCATGTCACAATGTGACATAACCCTTGATGAAATGGTCGAATTCATTATAACCGTTGAGAAACATCACAATGTGGCATAACCCTTTATGGAAGTTGAATGTCACATTATTAATGAGTTGCATCTTTCTTATTATTAGCATATATTGGACATTGTGGTAAACCATGGCTGACTTTGGTCAACCATGTTTTACTTTAGTTTGACAATATTTTACTAGGATTTCAACCATATTTCACTTTTGTCATTTTTAACTTTAGTTTGAAAATATTAGTTTGAAAACAATATTGATAAATGCGTATTAAAAATAATACTATATCCTATTATGTTTCTTATGCACAAATTACAAATTTATTGCACAAATTAGATCATAGTGTAATGGAAATATATGCATATGAAAAGGTTCAATGTAGTATTTCTCACTTTAATGTCACATTTAGGAACTAATGATCATGGTTAATTATGTATTATCACAAAATGCATATGACACATGAACTCATATAAATGATCATGGTTAATTATACAATACCAAAAAATGCATATGACTCATGGACACTTAGAAATGTGTTGCATCTTTGGTTGTGTCGGCATACAGTGACATTCTAGTTAACCATGGTTGACATTGGTCAACCATAATTAACTTTAGTTTTACCATAGTCAACCATGGTTGTCTTTAGCGAGTCGTGTTTGACTTTATAGTGGACACTCTTGTGAACTATGGGTCATTTTGGTAAATGATGTTTCACTTTATTTTAACAATTTTCAACAATGGTTTACTTTAGCAAGTCATGTTTGACTTTATCTCTGGCATTGTCAAAATGCAACATAACCCTTAACCCATGTTGAAATGAGACATAACCCTTGATGAATGATGAATATAACCTAACCCTAGATAACTATCACAATGCGACATAACCCTTGATGAACATCGAATGTCACATTATTAACGTGTTGGATCTTTGGTTGTATCAGCATATAACAAACATTGTAGTGAACCGATGATGACTTTGGTCAACCATGTTTCACTTTAGTTTTACAATATTGGATTGACACCCAAATTAATAAATGCACATTAAAAATACTATTATATCCTAATACGTTTCTTAATGCACAAATTAAAAATTTATTACATAAAGTAGATCATAGTACAATAGAAATATATTCATAAGAAAAAGTGCAATGTGATATTTCTCACTTTAATGTCACATTAAGGAAGTAATGAACATGGTTAACTAGACATGATCAGAAAATTTATATGACCCATGGTCTCTTGGAAATGACCATCGTTTATTATACAATATCACAAAATGTGTACGACCCATGGACACTTAGAAATGCATTGCATATTTGGTTGTGTTAGCATACACTTGACATTATAGTGAACCGTGGCTGACTTTGGTCAACGATGTTTCACTTTAGTTTGACAAAAGTCAACTATGGTTGTCTTTAGCAAGTCATGTTTGACTTTATAGTGGACATTGTAGATAACCATGGCTCACTTTGGTAAACTGTGTTTCACTTTAGTTTAACAATTGTCGATAATGGTTTAATTTAGTAAGTCATGTTTAACTTTATCTTTGGTATTGTTGCAATGCAACATAACTCTTAACTCATGTCACAATGTGGAATAACCCTTGAGGAATGCTGAATGAAACATACCTCTTGATAAACATCACAATGCAACATAACCCCACATGAACATCGAATGCCACCTTATTAATATGTTTCATCTTTGGTTGTATTGACATATAGCGGACACTCTAGCGAACCATGGATGAATGGAATCAAATAATGTGGAAATATGACATAACCCTTAATGAATGTCGCAACGCCACATAATCCTTGATGAATGTCAAATGTCGCATTAATGCATATTGTTAGTAATATTATAATATGCAACAACCACATTAATGCATATTACAAATACTATATATCCTATTACATTTCTTAATTCACAAATTACAAATTTATTACACAAATTAGATCATAGTGGAATGGAAATATATGCATAGGAAAAAGTGCATTGTAATATTTTTCACTTTAATGTCACATTTTGGAAGTAATGACCAACAAAATTCATATAACCCATGGACTCTTATAAATGATAATGGTTAATTATACATTATCACAAAATGCATATGACCCATGGACACTTGTAAATGACTCTTTTCAACCTTTTATGCCATATAAGTCAATAAATGCTCTTTAACATTTTTTGTTTCGATAGGAAATGTTTCTATCATTTTTAAAAATATAGTAAACCAATTTTTTATTTCTAAATTTTTAACATTTTAAAAATTTTAATCTTTTTTCAAAAAATTAAAAAAAATTATGTAGATATGAGTTCTGTGATTTTTATGGGTTTTTCTAAAAATCAATAATGTGAAAAAACCCTTGATAATACTCCTGAAAAGATGAATATGGAGGAATGATCCAACATAAAACTTTATGAATGTAAACATGCGAAAACACCCTTGCAACAGATTGTGAGTCCACCTAACAAGGTTCCACATAACCCTAGTTCAACATCATAACATGACAAAATCATTGAGAAACTTGAATACCATTGATTAATGTGTCTTAACAATACACGAATTTGTATTATATGCCCTTTGAATTTCTATCATAATTTTGTAGAAGTTTACTTCTTTATTTGAAATATTTTTATAGGTCGTGTTTATAGAAATTGGTCACAAACTATCCATCTATTTCATATGTCTTTTGACCATTTACTCAAACTTAATCATGTTGCGTATCAATGATATTAAAATAATTCACACTTTAATATATTATAAGCTAAAAGCAAGGTAAAAAATACATGAATGTATAAGATTAGTACAAATGTTCATTGAAGCTAATAACTAAAGTTGCAAATACAACAATTTACTCTAAATGTTCATTAAATAATTTACTTGGTTGATATATTAAATTTTATATTATAAATTTAAATTTTAAGTAAAAAAATCTAAATTAACTTTTTCTTTTGCTTTTACTTTTTATTAGAAACTTACTTTTTATTCGAAATAATGTTATAAATTTTAGTCACATAAAATATAATGTTTTTTATTTTCAACTCCATTTTATAATTTTAAAATCTATAATCTAAGTATTTTGTTGATAGAAAATATTTGTATTTAAATATAGATGAAAGAAAAAAAAAAATGTTATTATACCTGCCTCCGGCTGGTATATTGCAATCGTTCGATTTCAAACCCCGTTGACTTTGGGCATTAGCTGGTGTTTTTTGACGCGTCTTTAAAAAATCAAACCTGTTTTCCTAAGTCATACTTTGGGGTTTGCAAAATATTTTTTTAATTTTGTTAAAAATCTATTTTTCTAAACCGCTGATTGGTTGATAGGAGATGATGTCAACATTGGGGTTTGGTATCTGGATTTCAGTCAACATGTGGCAAGATAACATCATAATGATAAAATTAAAAAAATAAAATTTATATCCCATCGCCATTGCCACGCATTCATTCTCACGCATTCATTCTCAAGGTCCACGCGTTCATCAGGGATTTGTACATGCAGAATTTGCAGCTTGAAGTCTTGGTTGTCTCTGCTTCGGATGAGTTTCTTGATGGTCCAATCGAATGCATTTTTGTTGTTGATGGAAGGATGAGGGTGCCCCTTCAGAGAGGACTGGTTCACGCCCATCAGTATACGAGTTGGACCTTCCTGCCCTCCTTCCATTATATTCTATTCTATTCTCTCTGAAATTTCCTGCGCCTGACCTCCTTCGCAAATATTACTCCACTTCAATCGTGCTAAAGACATATTCAAAATACACTGAGCAGTGCAGTTATATAGCTATAGACACTTCAAAGTTTCGAATCAATGAGAAGTCCCATTCGTGCAGGATTTCCTTGCCATTTGCCATAGGTCCTTTGCCTGGGATGACGCGTCACACTCTTCGATTTTGAGCATTGGAGTTGCATCAGCCAGCCCCGAGACCGCTGGAGAGAGGAAACCATAATTTAACGTATCTAGAATCCAGAGAGTGACCTGGTAAATAAATTAATTTAACATGCACAATATGTAATCCATGCACATTAATTAATTAAACAGATGCTTTAATTTTAATTAAGACACAAAATCCCTCGCCGTTTCTGCTTCTCTATTCAGTATTTTACTGTGTTTCTTAGCGAAACAAAATTAATGTTAGATACGTTCGGATGCCCGAGTTTAAAAATTAAGAGAAAAAAAACATAATACACATGGATGGTTGCATAAAATAATATCCAGCCTACTATATTCAGAAATTGGCCTAAAGCCAAGATAAGGAAACAAGGGAAAAAACAACACAGTATTCTCCAGCCATATAGAATTCTACGAATGGTTGCAGCATCTTTATTAATTCACAACATTATTGGAAATTGACACACAATTATGCTTCTACTGCACATAGAAATCAAGAACAATCAATCTCTCTGAAACAATATTTGAGCCCAATATGAACAATGCATGCATGCGTATTATTTTCTCACTGATCTGGGTTTCTGGGTTGCCGACTAGTTTCATGACCGCAAGTATTATATATATATATATATATATATATAATACGTGTTGGTTTTATTTTCAGTCTGCGTTTTGGTATCTCTCACCTATTTACAGATCAACAAATTAAAAATTAAATCAGCTCTAACCTGGACACTGGACATGATCACAACTGTAATTTTATTACATCTGACTCCACCACGGCTGCGAGTTTGTGTCAATTTCAGAATCAATCTATGGAATATATTGTAAACCCATGACAAATTAGTAACGACTAACTAAACCTGGCATTATCAAGATGAACTCAAAGTTGTGCTAAATTTGGTCTAGAACTGCAGCAATTCGGTGGAAATCGGGATGAGACAACGGAGTACTCAGCATTGTGGCCCTGTCACCGAGTACCTGATACTCAGTGTTCTGAAGCTGTTGCCATGATATTGGGAAAGTGCAAATACTGGGTAATTTCGGCAGAACAACTATTCCTAGACTCAGCACCTAAACCGTAGGATTCAATGAATACCATGAAACAACAAAAAAACAACAACCCATTTTGAAAGGCAGAACGCCAGCACAAACAGAAGAAGCATGAAATCTAAAAATCCAATGCACAAAACTTG
>LPNX010876846.1:346380-372450 GCA_001517045.1 Pseudotsuga menziesii
ATTGCTTTATATTTTCAATCTCTTCTTAGGAGGCAGGTACTAAGCAACTTTGTTGCTTATTCCACTTGTTTAAGATTATAGTTGAGTCCCATTATTAGCCAATGATAGAAAATATAGAAACTATTTTTATTTTAATATAAATAATACAAAAAAATAAGATTATATAAACACTTATTTTTAGGTGCAATTATTAACCAAACATAGAAAGTGAGCTGTCATTTATAAGAAAAAATGAAAAAAAATGAATTATCATGTTTTGTGTAATTTGATTTTATAATTTTAAAATCTATATCCTAAATTTGTTAAGATTTAGAAATAATATTCTAAGTTTAAATTTGTTATTTTTAATGAGAATATTACTTCTTCATTTCCTATATATTCTTTTTTAAATATTAATTTTATTTGTTATTAATATAATAATTTAAGTAAGTAAATTTAAAGTACAATAAATTGATTAATTATATATCAATATATGTTTCATTCACTTTATATCATTATTAATAAATAAATTTTAATTTTTAAACAACTAAATCTTAACACATATATATTGAACAATGAACAAAACAAAACTCGGTATTTTTAACATTTTTTATGTTTTTATATAATTTTAAGTTTTTTAATTTAAATATAAAGTTTTTATATAATTCTTAGTTTTTTTTAAGTTCAAAATAAAGTTTTTAAAGTTTATATATATAGTGTGTGTGGATGAATGTTTCGAGAGTGATTAACCATTATGAGAAGGCTTATGGATCTGCACTCTCTAAAAAATTTAATAGGAAGTTAATTGAAAAAATATTGAAAAATAAATATTAAATGAAAATAATAAAACCTCGAGTGAAAAAGTAAAAGAGATAATATGGAAACAATTTTATATAACGAATGAGTAAGGTATTAGTGATGAGTAAGTTGGCATCCAAGACTTATATAGTGACTTAGTTTGTAGTCATCATCTTCTCTAAGAAGTCTTGAACAGTAATGAACAATGCAGGAAAGAATTTTAGTTTGATCAAAGAAAATGTGATGTTTGATTTTTGTTAACTCGATTTATGATTGGTATCAAGGATATGTTCTTTGAGACAGGTTTGATTGGTATCAGGGATATGTTCTTTGAGACGAGATTGAATGGCTCTACGTGCTTGTCCGATGTAGTTTTTTCCACGTGAATAAGGAAATTGGTAGACTCCTTGGTATAGGAAGGGTTGGATTTATCATTTGCACTCTTGAATAATATTTGAGGGTCTTATGAGGTTTTAATATGGTTTTAATGGTATTATTAATTTAGAGTTTAGAAATGTGATCTATGATGCCATGAATATAGGTATGATGCCATGAATATAGGGTAGAGAGAGGATTGAAGGGGGTGGTGTGGAGGGTTCACAAGGTTTGGGTTTGGGATACAGGACTTGTTGCATATTTTTGTTAATGAGGTGTCTAGAATATCCAATAGTCATAAGAGATTTAGTAATGTGAGAGATTTCCTCATTAAGATGTTGGGGGTCAGATATTCGAACCACTTTGGTGATCAAAGTTTTGAGGACAACAATTCTTTTAGAAGGATGGTGATGGAATGGGAGTGGAAGTAGCGATTAGTGTAGGTCTTTTTCTGATATACTTGATAAGAGAGAGAGAGAGGAATCTTGTTGTGGGGTGATGAAGACATCAAGAAAGGGAATTGAGTCAAATTGTTGGATATCCATGGTCAATTTAATGTAAGGTTAAATGTTATTCAAGTGATTGTGAAAGTTGTCAAGAGAGGTGTGACCGTGTGGCCAAATAACAAATGTATCGTCTAAAAATCCGAACCATCATTTTGGTTCGAGGGGAAAAGAGTTAAGGTCTATTTTTTCAAACTATTCCATAAATATGTTAGCATCAACAGAGAATAAACCAAATCGGATCTCATGGAAGTGCCTTTGGTTTGTTCATAGAATTAATCAAATTTATCTTTGAAACCCAAAAAAGTGGAAGAGACAAATCTCAATGAGTCAAGAGTTTCCTTATTGACAAATTGGGAAATAATGTTGAGAGTTTCAAGAATCGGGATTTTTGTGAAGAGAGAGACGACACCGACACTTACCATAAGATCGTAATCATCAAGGTGTAGGTCTCGATTTTTGTGAATAAAATCAAAAGATCATTTAATGAAAGATTAGGTTTAGCCCATGAAGTGTTTAAGTTTCTCAAAAAGGAACCGAGAGAGGGCATAAGTAGGGGAACCAATATCGCTGACAATGGGTTAATGAGGGATGTCTTTCTTATGGATTTTAGGTTGGCCGTAAATTTTTTGGGGTTGTAGATTGCACGGAAGATTGTGTTTCTTGATTATGAGGTCAAGTGAAGAACAATCAATAGCTTTAGAGACTAGATTAGTGATATTAGTAATGGGATTAGAAGAATGGGGTTTATAAGAGGATGAAGAGTGGAGATCTAGTAACTTAGTTTCTTTTATGATGTTCATGACATAGTTGGAATTAAGTCTTTTAAAAGCTAAAAGTTTCTCTTTGGGAAGATTGGATTTAGAAAGCTTCACAAAATTTGAGATTATCTTGCTAGATTCAATAACTCACAGGAGGTATCATCACCTGGAAAATAACAAGGAGGTTGATGACACTCGAGCTTTTGTTTTACATATATATAAAACAAAACTAACCATCATATATATATATATATGTGTGTGTTTGAATTTTATAATTGAAATTAGTATTTGTGAATTTTAAATTGTTATATATATATATATATATATAATATTGTTTAATATATATATATATATATAACAAATACTAATTTCAATTATAAAGTTCTAAGGATTTTGAGAAAATGGTTTTGGTATAATTGTAAATATGAAGGTCTCCATTGATAGTAAAGTAAAACCAAAGATTCACGAATGGAATTGTAAATCTGACGTCTATTGAAGGCAAAGGCAATAACGTAAACTGATCGAAATTAATAAACCACAAACTAATTAAAAAATAAAAATAAAAAACCATATCCATAACCACGAACTCACCATTGAAAGCAGTCATTTAAAGATTATAAAAGGAAAACAAATTAGTACCACAATTCTAGCGCTATTTTGTGGAACGAATGGTCTTGGAACAGCTCATACACCGGGATTGAAGCTAGTCCGTTACCATATCAATCGAGTTTGTTATTAAATGCACTTAGCTCATCTCATATCAAACACGATCCAGGTGAATGCGCCCCGCAGCAACTCTTCCTTCACAATGGCGAGCAGAAATCACAGAAACACAGGGATGAAAGAAGTTTGTATAAGCCTTTTGGCAGTTATCTCAACACCCAATACCACATGCAATGCACCGCGTGTAGAGACTAAGAAGCCGAGGACAGTTATGTTCGGTGAGGTTAGCACTTGCACACCCTTGCTGGCAAAGTAGGTTGCGGTCCCATGACGTCAAACTCCATGGAACCAGATGGCTTGACCATCCTCGCACTGCCCGTCAAACAATTCATTAAATAATAAACTAAAATAAGACGACAAATATTAAACTAAAAAATGAGCATGACAAATATTAGTTTATGGGAGTAATAATACTAGCAATTGTCCCATGAAGGTTCAATAATACGCGGATCACAGTCAACATCTTGGAAACATTGCACTAATTAATTCCTCATGTAAATGTAGACAAAACATCTTCAGAAATGAAAAGATTCAATTAAATAAAACTAAAAACAATTAAAAAAGAGTAAAGGAGAAAGTGTATATATAAAACCTTTAAGTAATTTTCTTCTCAAGTAAATCATGTAAATAACAATGATAAGTATTATACAAAAGGCTCTCAAATCATCGGAAACATGCCAAATTCCTTAAACCCTGCAATTGGTTTGACTCAAAGATCACAATGAGGAAGAGTAAGTAGCCTTGTATAATCTAGTGTCTCTGCTCTTGACCATGCTTCTCGGACAGAGGTGAGTTCCACGCCAGAGGGAATGGAGGTAGACAAGCGAGTTACAGGTCACTGGCCAGAGTTAGAGAGAACGGATGCATACATGCAACTTAAGAGGAAATGAATTACATATGCAATGAACTCCCTGAACACGCAACGACAGCAAATTAAAACTTCTTCAATATTCAACACGCAACAGAACTTCATGTACAAATGGGGCACATGTAAGAATTTTATCTGGAAAGAAATGGCTAATTTCAAACAGTGGTGGAGGATGCATGGCGAACAGTGGTTGGGCTGAGGGCAACTAAGAAGGTACAAGTTTTGTTCAAAATGGGAGACTGCATATTAATATTGAGTTTTGAAATTTTAGGTTAAGACATTTATAATTGTTGTGTTTTGGGGTTTCAATTTTCGATTATAAATTTTGCAAGAAATAATAAAAATTAACTGACAGCAACTTAAAATTAATGCGTGCAATGATTATGCCGAATATTTGCAAATAATAATAAATTTCAAACTCCCGCAATCCGCAACCCAAAAATTGCGGCATGCAGGTTTCAGGAAAGATTAGAGGGATGACACACAATAATTACAAAAATTCTCCCGCATCCCACATCTCGCATCCCGCAACCGCAAATTTCGGGATGCGTGTTTCAGGAAAGATTGAATACAACTTGATTTATTTTGTCTTCCCGTATCCCACATCGCAAATTCCGCATCTTGATTTCCACAACCCAAAACCGGAAAATTATGGGATGCAGGTTTCGGGAAATATTAGCCGGATCACACACAATACTTACAAAAATTCTCCCGAATCCCGCAACCACAAAATCCGGGATGCAGGTTGCGCGACAGAAATTCCTGCAAATAATAAATTTCAAGCTTTCGTAACCCGGATTGCAGAATGCAGGATTCGAGATACGGAATGAAATAATATTTGTAATATCTCGTTATGATCCCGCATCCCACCAGGTTTAATCTCAGTTGTCGATTTGTTTTAATCTTGCTTTCCTTATTTGACCCGCGTAATATATATATATAAACTAGTCTTTTACAACTTCTTTACCATTTTTTTACTGTTGCGAATTACTGCACCGCGCGAATTTTATCTATATGAATTACTGCGCTGCGTGAATTTTACCAAGCAACTTCATCACAGTCTGCAAGGAAAGATTATGCGGTCCGAAGCTGCAAGGAAAGATTTACTGTTGAAAATACACGGAGTCCCTTAAGTGGGTTCGAGGTTGAACATGCGCGGGTGGAGAAACTTTTCCAAAGGAACGGATTAAAGGGCGAAAACATCTGATGACAAAGATAAGAGCAGGAGAAGATCTATGGTTGTGCATGATTCCGCCATCCCAAATACTGCAAACGACGTCATATTTTTGAATCGCAAAAAGTGGTAAGGGCGATGGTGATCGACGATATATATGTTATTCGATATTTGATCGATAGATTGAAAGTATTCCGCAGATGAGACTTGCACAATGGATCGAATGGGACCAGCTTGGCGAAATATCAAACGTACCCACGATCGGGAGGTCTAGATGAAGGCAGCTTGCAAATCGAGGGTCTCTGTTGATTCCACTGAATTAAATTGTGCAGGTGTTAGCCTTGGGTCTTGATATTGAAATCGCGTGCATAAAATACTCAGATCTTCAAAAGAAGCTGATCCACGGTGAATATAATGGGAGGAGCTTAATGCTTAAAGGTCGTAAGGGATTATAAATGAAATCTAGGTGGAGCTAGAGGATTCATTTTTCTGAGTTTCGAGATCCGTTGATAGCCCGACTGCGTGCAAAACACCAACGTGGACAAAATATCC
Organism: Pseudotsuga menziesii; assembly: GCA_001517045.1. NCBI lineage: Eukaryota > Viridiplantae > Streptophyta > Pinopsida > Pinales > Pinaceae > Pseudotsuga > Pseudotsuga menziesii. The sequence goes on from LPNX010876846.1 coordinate 352,114, forward strand.
CGATGAAACTGGTACAAAAAGGATATTCCCACATACGATATGTTTTTTCTAACCAGTAATTGAGTCCCCAAACGCCATTTTCAACACCCCATAGGTCAAGACCATGTCCCCAGCATCGCCTGCTGTCCCACTTCCAAGGATCCATCATGAAATTTAGATATTTGAAATAACAAATCTCGCCTCTACATGAAGCAAAGAAATGCAACCAGCCAAATCCGCTCTTATCCCACCTCCAGCATAGGCCAAAGGGAAACGAAGGTCAAGTCCAAATTCCTTGACCCAACTGGGCAGCAACGCCGGAGAACACCGAAGGTCTTATCCATGGCCAGTATGATAATTGAATATCAGAGGTGATGACTTGACTAGATTTTCCACAAGGAATGAAGATCCTCGCCCACTTGTCACTCGTACTATTGTTATGATGACCAGTTGTCAAGTGTACAACTATGCTGGTAAGTTATTTTCGGGTCTGTCTGGATCACCCTATATAGCTCCACCCTCTGGAGCTGCTAAAAAATGGGGATGAATGAACACTAAGAGAAAGGCCAAAAGTGCTCAATTACATGAGGTCTTGAGTTTTATTGCACACAACAATGGATGTATGGTTCGAGAAGCTAATTTTTAAGGGGGTATTGATCATTGGCAAACATGAAATTATGTTCCTTTATCATCCTGTTTGTCTGCACCAGGAAATCGCCAACCATCAAGGCCTGGATGTGATGCACTTTGAATATTTTCGGATAGCCATAACTCCAGCTGCATGATACCATGGTTTTCCTGTCCCTAGAGTGTCTCCCCAGAAACCCTCAAAGAGTTCACGGCTTCCAAAATCCCATTGCATGGGGTCAATGTACATTGACAGCTAGTCAAAGCGAATGCTCGTACTGGGGTGGCAAGTGTCCAAAGTCTTCATCACCTCATTTGTAATTTCCACTTGCTAATTTTCTCTGAGGTGGGAATGAGGTTGAGGACACACCACACTGTATTGCCTGTAGGAGAGCCCACGCCATGGGAGGGGAGGAGAAAAAGAATTCCCTTCTCCAAGTTCCCTCATACAACAATGTTACTAGGACATAAGGGAATTGTGGACAAGGTTGAGCACAAATAACACATAAAGTCCTTTGCCATTCTGGAAACCATGCAGAAAGGCACCTTTGAGCACGAAACATACATCCAGGGAAGGACACATGGCTGATTCAATAGATAGACGAGTGGTCGATCCCAACATGCTTACTGCATCCAACTCTATACCTTTCTGTAATTTTATGCTAACAGAGATGCAAATTCATTATAATTATTACATTTCACAAGATTTTGAGCGTTCAAGGGTTTCAAACCATAGTCGTATCATAATGTTAGTTGGTTAAGGTTTTTTTATTTCAAGAGTTGTGCTTAATTTATGGTTAATCTATTCCAAAACAGTGCTTGCTTATAAGAGCAATCTTAATAGTCTATGGTTAAAGTTGGGGTCCTCTTACATTGTTAATAATTCAATTACATTTCAGGATCATTTGGACTCTCAACAAGAGACTGAGACTAATATTGTGTAGTCAATAATGAGAAATGGTAAAGAAAATCATAATCTACTTTATGTAATCGATTTCAATAACCACCCAAGCTATGAAAGCAAATTTTAAAGCAATTCTCTGAAGAAAACCTTAGTGACCCTCAATAAATGAACCGTGCCAAAACAAAAAGGGTATTGCAGAGAATTTGTTGTGGTAAAGATTCAACATTTTTACCCTGCTTACATTCTCATGAGTTGGTTTGTAGCATCATCAAATGCTATCACACCATGAAGGTATCCAATAACATCTTCCAAGTCAACCTTTAGTATATATCGGTAGTCACATTCAAGAAACTCTCCATCACATTTAGCACAATGCCAAATGTCTCCAACTTTGTGAGCAATCTTTTTCATGCATTGTATTCTGTCAACAAAAAGAGGGCATGCAAGGAAATAAGAGTCATCCATGTTAACATTTGTGATGGTTGCTACAAGAGAGTACTAAACAACATTTTTAGATGTTTGAAGAGTTTGCAGGTCATTGATGGTAATGAGTTTACGAGAACCAGAGTGAGAGGCATTAAAATTTCGAGTCAATGATGGTGATGTTGAACGAAATCCATTTTCATGAAACTAGTTTTGGAGAACTGAAGTTTTTTCAATTTCTGGGTTTATAAAAATGGTAGTGTTGGAAATAGTTCCAACAGTTTTTCCATTAAAATATGTAACACTACCACCTTTGATTTCTACAGCTGGAGGCATAGGTAAACCACAAAGGTTGGAAAGCTTGGCTCCTTCAATATGGCAATGCTCTCCCTAAAGTGTTATGTCAATACTATAGCCTGACATGTCACAGAGCCCAATAGTGCACCTAACAGTGTCAACACCATCTCGTTTTCATATTGTGGATGTTGGAGAAACTGAAATGACAAGGCTAACAAGTTCCACCATGGAATTGACAGGTATACTTTGTATCTCCTGAATAGTTTTAAAGTTAAAGAAAAAAAATGTATTAAGGGGTATTCATTTAAGCATGGTTGGATGGTTGAAGAGGAACCTAGGAAAATTTCATTATGTCTTTTCAAATGGTTGAAAATCGGATTGGATGATTTCACTGTGCCATTTGATACTATGTACACTATTCCTATATGTATTTGGTCATACAAAGAGAGAGCCAATTCATTGAATGTATATATATGTATTTTATCACATGAAGCATTAACAATGTGAAATCCAAAAAAATTTCGAGACCCTCGTTGGTTTCCATATTCATGTAGCTTTGTCTTGGCAATAACTCGACCTTGAATGTTCCAAACTTTGCTAGAATAAGAGAGTGATGTGAATGGAATAGTTGATGCAGCCAAGGAAGAGTTTTCATCTACTGAGCTAGGATTCACTGGAACAGAGGAACAAGTATGCGAAGGAGAAGGTACAGGTAAGTTGTAAGGTGTCGGATATCCAATAATTGCTACATCCACTGTGACAACTTCGAGTGCAAGCAATGCTATAGTCCTGTGAGAATAAGTATGTTAGAGTTGAATGGGATATAAAAACCTTGGATGCATGAACAATGTGAAACTGATTAAGTGGACAAAGACAAAATGGAAATTAAACATACGTTACACTATGTCAAATGTTCGATGTACACTTGGTAAGTTTGATTATACTAATCGTTCTTTTAGCTGTCCAGTTTATACAAGACTACTATATATAGTTGCAAGCAATATCTCATGCTTTTTAAGCCCGTCTAAGATAGAAATTCGAAATCGAATAGATGATGAGTTCAATGAGTTCACTTGTTTTAACAAGGATACTTGTACCAGCAGGAAAATGTTGACATCACCATGCAACAAAAGCAAAATAGAATCTTCCGTTAGCATACTCTCCATAGCGTGAAAAATATTTTTTCTTGTGAAATGAAATGGGTTAATAACAAAAAAAAATCGCAATGTCACATATTCATGTGATCGAATGACAAAAAAAACTGCATATATGACCCAATTGTTTTTCCGCTAGAACTTACACCAAGGGGGAATATTGAGATTTGGGGTGTACCAAGATCTATGTTTTTTTATCTCTACCTATGAACATGAGACAAGTACTGTCGAGATTGATTCTATGGCAGTTGGTCAAAATTTGAAATAAACATTAATAGATTAATTTGTATCCTCTTTCAATTTTTCACTATAAATATTTTAATTCTTAATTGTATTCATTTAGGCTTCTTCATTATATTGCACAGTTTATAGATTAATATATCATTCACTATCCCACAACCTGCATCCTGCAATTGCGGGATGTGGGATATGGGATTACAAAATAGTATTTCATGTACTGTCGAGATTGATTCTATGGTAGTTGTTCAAAATTTGAAATAAACATTAACAAATTAATTTGTGTCCTCTTTCAATTTTTCACTGTAAATATTTTAATTTTTAATTTTATTCCTTTAGTCTTCTTCATTATATTACAAAGTTTATAGATTAATATATCATGCACTATCTCGCAACCCGCATCCCACAATTGAGGGATGCGGGATACGGGATTAGAAAATAATATTTCATTCACCATCCATATCCCGCATCCCACAATTGTTAGATGCAGGATACATCTTTACAAAATAGAGGGATGTGCGATTACAAAAATGCAGGATGCAGGGTTACAAAAAAGCGAAGTTTTATTTCCCTTTCCGTAATGCGAAATCCCGCAAATTGCAGGTTGCGGGCTGCGGAAACACAAAACAAAAATCTTAAATCAAACTACATGGTAAAAGGCCGAAAGCGCAAAGGCAAAAGCAGAATATCCTGGAATTGCGAGATGCAGGATTACAAAAATGCGGGATGTGGGCATACAAAATAGAGAGATTTTATTTTTTCCTTTCCACATTTTGCAATCCAGCAAATTGTGGGCTGCAAGTAGCGGAAACACACAATAAAAATATTAAATCAAACCACAAGGTAAAAATATGAAACCTGAATACTGTTTTTGTCTAACAAATTTATATGATAAAAATTGTGGGTGACCTCCGTAGGATTCAACTGTTTGGAACATGCTTGTATATAGTTGGAAGCAATATTTGATGCTTGTGAATCCTGTCTGAGATAGAAATTCGAAACTGAATAGATGATGAGTTCAGTGATTTCACTTGGTTTAACGAGGAGACTTGTACCAGCAGGAAAATGTTGACAGCACCATGCAGTAAGAGTAAAATAAAGCCTTCATTTAGCATACTCTCCATCGTGTGACAGTTATTTTTTCTTGTGAAATAAAAGAGGGCAACAACAACAACAAAAATCGCAATGTCGCATATTCATGTGATCGAATGACAAAAAAAAACTGCATATATGACACAATTTTTTTTCCACTATAACTTATACCAAGGGAGAACATTGAGATTTGGGGTGTACTAAGATCTATGCTTTTTTATCTCTACATATGAGCATGAGACAAGTACTGTCAATATTGATTCTATGGCAGTTGTTCAAAATTTGAAATAAACATTAATAGATTAATTTGTATCCTCTTTCAATTTTTCACTATAAATATTTTAATTCTTTATTGTATTCATTTGGTCTTCTTCATTATATTACACACTTTATAGATTAATATATCATCCACTATCCCGCAACCCGCATCCCGCAATTGCGGGATACAGGATTACAAAATAGTATTTCATGTACTGTTGAGATTGATTCTATGGCAGTAGTTCAAAATTTGAAACAAACATTAATAGATTAATTTGTGTCATTTTTCAATTTTTCACTATAAATATTTTAATTATTAATTGTATTCCTTTAGTATTCTTCATTGTATTACAAAGTTTATAGATTAATATATCATGCACTATCCCGCAACCCGCATCTCGCAATTGCAGGATGCAGGATATGAGATTACAAAATAATATTTCATTCGCCACCCACATCCTACATCTCACAATTGCGGGATGCCGGATATGGGATTACAAAATAGCGGGATGCACGATTACAAAAATGCGGGATGCGGGGTTACAAAATAGCGAAGTTTTATTTCCCTTTCCGCAATGCGCAATCCGACAAATTGCAGGATGTGGGCATACAAAATAGAGTAATTTTATTTTTCCCTTTCCGCATTTCGCAATCCTGCAAATTGTGGGTTACGGGTTGCAAAAACACACAATAAAAAAATTAAATCAAACCACAAGGTAAAAAGCCAAAACCTGAATACTATTTTTGTCTAATAAATTTATATGATAAAAAATCGTCGGTGACCTCCGCAGGATTCAACTATTTGGAACGTGCTTGTAAAAATCCAGTTTTCTATTTAGTCCAGTTTGGCCCAGTTTACGATTAAAAAATAGCGTAATATAACTATGGACCACTGGTATCCTGCAAATTTAAAGAAACTGGAAACTGTAAACTATAAATGAAGCGCACCAAAATCAATATGTGGTTACCTTTAGGGGTGTTTATATGCAGAAAGAAAAGGCGTTTGGCGTTTGCAGCTTTCGAGTTGCTTTCAGGTAAAAATGTATCAAATTTTTTATTGGCAAGAAAAAAAATATGAGGCAATACATAAATAACTAATAATCAGACAATGCAGCAATAACAACAAAACAAAGCAAGGGTGTTTGACCATCTCATGGAACACCCTTTCTTTCTTTGGTTGAATTAAAAAAAGCAATGATTATGCCATTCTCTTTCATTCAAAGCAGAAACAACAACAAAACAAAGCAAGGGTGTTTAACCATCTCATAATCAGACTCAATGAATATTCAAAAACTTTAAGCAGACTAAAGGAATGCTTGCAAATTTAAAGAAATTGCAAACAATAAAACAAAATACATAAATAATTAATAAGCAGACAAAGCAGCAATAAAAGCAAAACAAAGCAAGGGTGTTTGACCATCTCATGGAACACCATTGGTTTCTTTGTTTGAACTAAAACAAAGCAAGGATTATGTCATTCTCTCTCAGTCAAAGCAACAATAACAACAAAACAAACCAAGGGTGTTTGACCATCTAATAATCAAACGAAATGAATATTCAAAAATTTTAAGCAGACTAAACGAATACCTGCAAATTTAAAGAAACTGCAAACTGTAAAACAAAATACGTAAATAGCTAATAATTAGACAAGGCAGGAATAACGACAAAACAAAGCAAGGGTGTTTGACCATCTCATAATGAAACTAAATGAATCTTCAAAAAATTTAGGCACACTAAAGGAATACCTGCAAATTTAAAGAAACTGCAAACTGTGAAGTGTAAATGAAGCGCACCAAAATCAATATGTGGTTACCTGGAGATCTGTTTATATGCGCAAAGCAAAGGCGGTGCAACAACAAATGCGGCAAATGCAGTATGCGAATTTTTTTTTGAAGATCGTCATAATCTGAGCAAAGATGAAGATACCGACTCATGTCTGAATCATAGCGGGATGTGAGATATGGGATTACAAAATAGCGGGATGCACGATTACAAAAATGCGGGATGCGGGGTTACAAAATAGCAAAGTTTTATTTCCCTTTCCGCAATGCGCAATCTTGCAAATTGTGGGTTGCGGGTTGTGGAAATACAAAGCAAAAATCTTAAATCAAACTAAATGGTAAAAAGCTGAAAGCGCAAAGGAAAAAGCAAAGTATCTTAGAATTGCGGGATGCAGGATTACAAAAATGCGGAATGCAGGAATACAAAATAGATTAATTTTATTTTTCCCTTTCCTCATTTTGCAATCTCGCAAATTGCAGGTTACGGAAACACACAACCCTGCAAATTTGAAGAAATTGCAAACTGAAAAACAAAATACATAAATAACTAATAATCAGACAAAGCAGCAATAACAAAAAAACAAAGCAAGGGTGTTTGACAATCTCATGGAACACCTTTGCTTTCTTTGGTTGAACTAAAACAAAGAAAGGATTATCTCATTCTCTCTCAGTCAAAGCAGCAATAATAGCAAAACAAACCAAGGGTGTTTGACCATCTGATAATCAGACTAAATGAATATTCAAAAAATTTCAGCAGACTAAACTTAATACCTACTAATCTTAATACCTGCAAATTTAAAGAAACTGCAAATTGTAAAACAAAATACATAAATAACTAATAATCAGACAAAGCAACAATAACATCAAAATAAAGCAAGGGTGTTTGACCATCTCATAATCAGACTAAATGAATCTTCAAAAAATTTGGGCAGACTAAAGGAATACCTGCAAATTTAAAGAAACTACAAAGTGTGAAGTGTAAATGAAGCACACCAAAATCAATATGTGGTTACCTGAAGGTTTCTTTATATGTGCAAAGCAAAGGCAGTGCAACAGCAAATGCGGCAAATGCAATATGGGAACAAGATTTCGAAGATCATCATAAGATGAGCAAAGATGAAGACATTGACCCATGTCTGAATCATAGCGGGATGCGGGATATGGGATTACAAAATAGCGGGATGTGGGATGTGGGGTTACAAAATAGTGAAGTTTTATTTCTCTTTCCGCAATGCACAATCTCGCAAATTGCGGGTTGTAGATTGCGGAAACACAAAACAAAAATCTTAAATCAAACTACGTAGTAAAAAGCCGAAAGCGCAAAGGAAAAAGTAGAATATCCTAGAATTGTGGGATGCGGGTTACAGGCATACACAATAGAGTAATTTTATTTTTCCCTTTCTACATTTCGCAATCCTGCAAATTGCGGGTTGCGGAAACACACAATAAAAATATTAAATCAAACCACAAGGTAAAAATCCGAAACCTGAATACTGTTTTTGTCTAAGAAATTTATATGATAAAAAATTGTCGGTGACCTCCGCACGATTCAACTATTTGGAACATGCTTGTAAAACTCCATTTTACTATTTAGTCCAATTTAGATCAGTTTACGATTACGAAATAACGTAATATAACTATGGACTAGTGGTGTCCTGCAAATTTAAAGAAAATGGAAACTATAAATGAAGTGCACAAAAACCAATATCTGGTTACCTTTAGGTGTGTTTATATGCAGAAAGCAAAGGCATTTATATGGAGAAAGCAATGAGTTTGTCGAATCGAGATAAATGAACCGCGGGGAAGGACAGTAAAATCCTGTACAAAAAATCGCCAGGATCAATGGTTTAGAACAATAGATGGAAGAGTAGAGAATACACGCAAACCATCTGTCAAGAAAACACACTAAACACAAACTGGAAAGAACGACCCGCAATTGGCAATCAATCCATCAATCCATTCGCTAATCCAATGTGACACCTATCGAAGTGTGAATGGCTAGGGAGATGAGGAATCTTCTAAGACTACGTCTCCATAGAGAAAACGTCTTCGGTGTAATTACAATTAAGATATTAAGTTTTAAAATTTATATTAATGAGTTACATTTTTAAATATTAATTTTATTATATTTAATTTTTATGATATATTAGTAATTTAAATTTAGATTTCCAAAAAACAGTTATATTTGAAATATATTAAAATTTAAAATTTATATTAAAAAATTTATTTTTTAGTTTTAAATTTTATGTAAATAATATTTTATATTTAATATGATACATTAATAATTTAAATTTAAATTTGAAATACATTAAAATAAAACAATGTATTTTAAATAATATATTTATGATTAAGATACGTTCTCATTTCAATGTTAACTAAATACTTTAAAAAATTATTAACAGAACTTGTTGACTACCATGTGCTAACTAACTAATGTCTAAGTGTATATATTATAGTGACCCATAGCATTCCCTACTACATCTACTATGCATATAAGTATAACAAAATTTCTACTAACCTCTTGCCTCATAAGCAACTTGAATAAGTATGAGAAAATGAAAGATTTCCCAAGGTAAAACTTATGTTCAACCATATTGCAAAATATGATGATATCACACTAGGTGTGAAATAGCTTGACCAAAATTGAGATCTCCTACCTCATAAGCAACTTCAATACATACGAGAGAATGGAAGATTCCAATACATAAATGTTGTAATTTGTCATTTCAAACTAACCATGAAATTAGGGATATGCAAAAACATAAATTTTAAAGGGTGTCTTTACTTGCATGGCAAGAAAGGAGAAGTTAAAATGTTTTACATGTAATGTTGTGTTATATCTTTTGTAGGGTCAAGTAAGAAGCACTCAAGAAAAGTAGAATAATTGACATAGTTGTTTAAAGTAAATATTAGTTGAACTGCTAATCTTCTACAAACTTTGTTGCAATTGTTTGGGAGCTATGATCTTTTTCATGAATTCACTTCCTATTTTTGTGTTATGTACATATGAATATAAACATTTCAATTTGGCTTTCACAATATTCCATATAACCAATTAAAAAGTTAACATATCAATAATTTTATATTTTATGTATTAGAAAAACTTCTCAAATTCTCAAATTGCAATGTATAATTTATAATGGCTATAATATGTATCTTAAAATTTTGTATGGTACCAAATAGTATAAATATACTATTTATAGTAATTATATAATATAAAATCTTTATTTATTAGTTTTACAAGTTATAATCCATATCTTTATAATAATTATATAATTTATAATAGTTATTTAAACTAATTGTTGAAATAAACAATAAACAAGTGTAAAAACCCTAACCATGTTGTCCTATTTTAGTTTGTTGGTTATCACAATTCCAACAAAATCTTTTCAAGCAAAAGTATGAACACTAACCATAATGGATAATCTTTTGAAAATTCTATTAATTCGTTATTTTAAAACATTTACTTTTTGAATTCATAATATAATAATTTTTAATTTACGAAAGTGTAATGCTCGAATAGCTTTGTGGAAGTTATTTGTATTTTCAATTTGCTAAACTGTAATGATGGGGAATAATTCTGGAAGTTGTTTGTAATAATTTAAATCAAAACCACATAACAACGAAAAAAAGTATTTTCTCTACAATCTATATGCATAAATAATAATGGAAAAAAATTAAGGGCAAAAATAAAATTGATATCTCCATATGATGCGGAATCATTAATGAGACGGGCTTGTTGGTAATTGGCACCAAAGGAATTATCTAACTTCCATTGGACTGATTCAAATTCTTTCTTAATTTCTGGCTAAACTGGGCCTAAACTCGCGCCTCTTGGGACATTCCATCTTCTCCAAAATACAACCCAAATTACCATATTCTACCTTCACGTCAATATCGAAATAGTGATCTAACTTTGTTTCTTTGTATCTAAAAATAGAACGGTAGCATGAGTAAAGATCATGAAATGAGTCCAACGAAATGAGCATAATCTTGAGTAAAAAACGTATATGCCTGGTTTTTCTGGAAAGAAGCAATCTTCATGCAATAGAAACTCATAAAAATAAATTATTACAACATATTTCATAGTGAATGATGGAGAATCAGTAAATAAGAATTCACCCAGGGCGCAGCAGCGCAGACATACCTTACCCGGACCAATGTAGCCATATAATGAACCAGCAACGGTAGAGATAGAATTTGAACATGAAACGTCAATCAGCTTGGCGAGTCCAGAGTCTCCAACATGAGATTCAAAGTTTTCATCAAGCAAAATATTATTTGGCTTTATATATCGATGAATAATTTGTTGCGCGCGATCATGATGTAAATATGAGAGCCCTCTGTTCCCAAGGCAATTTTGTAACGAGTATCCCAATCTAATATAGATGATCTTCCATGAAGCAATTCACGCAAGCTTCCTTTTGGTATATACTCATACAGAAGAAGCTTTGATTCATGGTGGTAGCAGAATGTTAGCCAAAACCAAGCCGACTACACTTGAGTTTACAGCTTAGTCAATATTAACATTTAATTTGTCTATCTCTCGACTAGACAAGTCTATCGACTTTGGTCGGACTTTTTACCCAATTGATTTACTTCGACTTACTTGTCGGTTCTACCTACTGATTTTACCTCCACCACTTGTCACTTCGAAGTCGGCTGACTTTGACTTCCAAGTCGGCTCACCTCTTCGACCAGTCAAGTTGGCTGACCTCTTCGACTTCTCAAGTCGGCTCACTCAACCGACCTCTCAAGTCGGTTAGCTTTGGTCGAAATCTACACAGTATGTTTCTTAGTCTAAGAGACTTAAGAAATTACAAATGCTTTTCACCTGTGAGTAAGATGAAGTAAAAATGGACACATTAACAAATCCAAAGAACTTATAAAAACATATGCTCAAATATGTAGGAAGACTTAAGTCTACCAATATGCCGTAAAACCCTAGAACTTTCAAGCGGTGGGAAATTTATGGGTTCTTGTTCTTTCACTCAACTGTAATTGTAAAAGACATTTACACAAGTAAATCTGGAAATATTGTGCGCTCAAATAAACACATTCAACCATAAACTATTTCATATATATAACTTATATGAAAATAACAAAGTATTACAAACTTGTCGGTCCAGACTTGTCGGCTCACCAACTGATCATTTTACCCAGATTCGGCTCTTCGACTGAATCACTTACACAGAAGCTTGAACTTCAACTTCTCTTTCTCACCCTGAGTTCCTCTGTCTTTCTATTGTGTCTGTTGTGTCTTGTGACTCTAACCTAATTTACAATTTGATTCTTCTATTTATAGGCAACCTTAAGATTGCTTCTACATGGGTCGACTGACTCACCATTAAAGACTGTAATAACTATCTACCTAACAACTTAGCTTCAGAAATAAATTCAACTGGTTTACATTACCGAATCGTGGACTCTTCCCTCTTGTCAGACTGACCGACAAGATATTGACTGGTACAGACTCTGACAGAGTCGGCTGAGAGTCAAGTACGGATCTACGAGTAAGTACATTTTCCAACACTCCCCCTTAATTATGAGCAGATGGAGATTTTTAAAACAAAATTTATAAAATGTTTCAGAGCTTAGACATGCTATGTTTATGACAGAGTTCACTGTGCAAAACTTGTCATTCCAAGATAACTACGCAGATACTGGAATGTGTCATTTGCCAATGGCTTTGCAAAGATGTCTGCAAGTTGATTTTCAGACTTGCAAAATTCCAAACAAATTTCCTTATTGTTCACCAACTCTCTTATAAAATGAAACCTTGTGTCGATGTGCTTGGTTCTCTTATGAAACAAATGACTCGTTGATAATACTATGGCTGAATTGTTGTCATAGAAGATTGTTGTCGGTTCTTGATGGTTCTATGACAAGTCTTTTAAGACTCTTCTCATCCAGACAGCTTGACATGCAACACTTGTTGCTGCAACATACTCTGCTTCAGCTGAGGACAAAGTTACTATGGGTTTTTTCTTTGAAGCTCATGAAACAACACCTGTACCAAAATGAAATGTGTACTCAGATGTGATTTTCCTATCATCTATGCTGCGTCCATTGTCAGTGTCAATGTAACCAATGAGTTTAAAATTTTCTGAGGTTGAATACATAATACCAAGGTCTTTTCTGCCACTTACATACCTCAGAATTCTTTTACCTGCTTGTCAATGTGAGTCTTTTGGTGACTACATGAACCTTGAGATCAAACTTACTCTATACATAATGTATGGTCTTGTCGTTGTCAAATACATAAGGCTGCCAACAAGCCTTTTGAACAACGTAGGATCTACAGTGGATCCTTCATCATCTTTGCTCAATTTTAAACCTGTTATTACTGGTGTTGGGGCTGTCTTGCAATTAGACATGTTAAATCCTTTTAAAACTTCACTTGCATACTTAGACTGTGATATAAAATACCACTTTTAAGACTGTTGAACTTCAATGCCCAGAAAAAACTTCATAAGCCCCAGATCAGTCATTTCAAATTCACTTTCCATGACTGCTTTAAAATATGCTATGCCATAATCACCAGTAAATATTAAATCATCTACATACAGGCAAACAATTAACATCTTACCTTGCTCATCGAGTTTGGTGTACAAAGTCGTTTCACTTTCACTTATGTGAAATCCATTTTCAGTGAGATAGGAATCAATCTGACTGTACCAAGCTCTAGGAGGTTGCTTCAAACCATAGAGTTCCTTTTTCAGCCTGTACGCTTTATGCTCTTCACCTAGAACTTCATGCCCTTGTGGTTGTTCCACATATACTTCCTCTTCTAGAGAGCCATTTAAGAATGCCGACTTGACATCCATTTGATGAACATGCCATTTGTTTTGTGCAGCAATGGCCAAAACTGTTCTGACTATATCCATGCATGCAACAAGTGTAAACAATTCATTGAAGTCGATGCCGGGTTGCTAAGTGAACCCTCTTGCTACCATTCTTGCTTTGTCCTTTTGCACATTCCCATCAGCATCTTGCTTTGTCTTGTAAATCTATTTGACACTGATTACATCTTTGTCTGTTGGTACATCAACTAGTTCCCATGTCTGGTTCTTCTCAATGCATTCTATTTCTTCATCCATGGCTTGTGCCCATACTTCTTCTTCAATAGCTTCTTCAAATGTTAGTGGATCATATATAGGAGAAAATAATGCAAAGAGAGAGAATTAATTAGGTAGACCGGCTTCATATATTTCTCGTAGACTTCTTGTCTTCACCGGTTCTGTCGATGTCGACCTTGATGAAATGCTTGATGGAGTCTGTTGTCCTCTTGGTGTGCTTGTTGGTGTAGCTTGAGCTACTACTTGTGTCGATGGTCCTTGTGCTGAACCATGTCTTGGTGTCATGGGAGTTGAAGGTGCTGCGACTGGTTGACTTACATGTGGTATTTGAACGACTTCCTCTTCCATATCATCATTGTCGACATTCGACACAATGTTGACATTTATGTCGACGGTTCCATCCCATGATTCATTCTCAACAAATTGAACATCTCGACTAATTATCACTTTCCTTGCGACAGGATCATACAAATTGTATGCTTTTGTGTCTTCAAAATAGCCAACAAAAATACATTTTTGTCCCTTATTGTCTAGCTTCCTTCTCAGCTCATCTGGAACATGAGCATATGCAACACAACCAAAAAAATTTAAATGTGAAACACTATGATTCATACCTATCCATGCTTCTTAGGGAACTTTGTTCTTCACACTCGTTGTCAGACACCGGTTTATAGTGTAAACAACAATTATGACTGCTTCACCCCAATATTCATTTGGAAAATGCTTGGATGCCAACATGCTGCGTCCCTTCTCCATGATGGTTCTGTTCTTTCTTTCGGCTATGCCATTCTGTTGAGGTGTATACCGTGCAGTGAATTGTTTTTGTATGCCATGGGTTTTGCAAAAATTAAGAAATTCATTTGAAACATATTCACCTTCTCTGTCGGTCCTTAAGATCTTGATGCGGTGTCAACTCTGGTTCTCCACGAGTGCCTTGAACTGTTGAAAATAACCAAATGCATCAGATTTAGGTTTCAAAAAATATACCCATGTTTTTCTTGAGTAGTCATCAATAAAAGATAGAAAATACTTGCAACCACCAATGGATGATGTTTGCATTGGACCACAAATATCAGAGTGCACAATTTCAAGTGTTGTGCGTGCTCTATATGACTTTCTGACTGGAAAAGTATCTCTGTGCTACTTGCCAAAAATGTAACCTTCACAAACCCTCTCTGGTCTATCGATCAATGGTAATCCTTTTACCATATTCTTTGTGTGTAGTGGATTCAACCCACCAAAATTCAGATGTCCAAATCTGAAATTCCACAACCAGGATTCATCTTGAACTTCTATCTGAAATGCAGCTTGCAAATTAGCGCTGCCATTTTCTTTCTTGTAGAAGAGCTCGACCATTTCTTCACTTTCTACCTTGAATGCAGCTCCTGTTTTTGTCTTCCCTTTCATGTCGGGAACTATCCTCAATGGAAACAAGCGATTGCTTGTCATTAGCACTTTTGCTATCAGCTGGTCGCTTGGACGCTTATCTTTGGTCACCTAGTGATCATATTCCATGTAGACTCTGTAGCCTTTTTGTATCAACTGTCCAATGCTTAACAAATTATGTTTCAGACCTTCGACATGATAGACGTCAGGGATATACTTACTCTCCCCCTATTTGGTTAGAATATCAACAGTGCCTTTTCCTAAGAAAATAACTTGGACATTGTTTCCAAGTGTAACATTAGTTTTAACTGAATTATCTAGACTGGAAAACAAATTTAAATTATGATTCACGTGGTTGCTATAGCCTAAATCTAGGTACCATATGTCATGTGGACTTTCTTGAACAGCATTGCATTCGAGTGGAGATGTCGATGCCGATAACATTGCACTTGTCGAAGTGTTGGTGCTGGTTGATTGATTTGGGCTTTACCTTCCTTGGTCATATTGTTTCTTCCTACATTCATATGCATAATGACCAAATTTCTTACAGTAATGACATTGAATTTTTTATTTATCAAACCTCTGGCCACTTGGCTGACTTGGGTTCTGATTATCTCCTCTTCCACTGACATTTCCAAGACTTCTGCCTCATCCTCCTCTTGAAGAACTTCTTGCTCTGCCTCGAAAGTTGTTTCTCCCTCTTCCTCTACCATAGGTTATGGATGACTCTGCTGCGAATGCACCTTCCAATGATGTCTGTTTTCTGTTGAGTTTGTGTTCATGATTGATGAGTGAAGCTTGCAACTCATCAATGGTAAATGTCGTCATGGTGTGTGTTTTTCTAAGGTGACAACCAAGTTTTCAAATCTTGGGGGAAGACTTTTGAGAATTTTTTCAACAACCCTTCGGTCTTCTATGGCTTCTCCATGAGATTTCAGTTGGTTTATCAACCCAACAAATCTGGTGTAGAATGTGTCTACATTCTTTGAATCTTTCATGGACAAAGATTCAAAATCTCTTCTCAGAATCTGCAGCTTGGATGTCTTTACCTTATCCAAACCTTGATAGGAAGTTTCCAATGTATCCCATGCTTGCTTAGCATTAGTTTTTGCTGCTATTCTTGGGAGTATGCTCTCATGCATAGCTTGATGTATGTATAACAGAGATTTTCCATCTTTCTTCCTCTATTCTCTTAACACATCTTTCTTAGCCTGTGTGAGATTGTGATATGCTGTCATGTCTGCTGGTTCTGCATAACCATGCTGGACTATCTCCCATACATCTTGACCTATGAATAAAGCCTTCATTGTTAAATACCAATATTCATAATTATTTCCTGTAAAAATTGGAGTTTGCAATGAACCAGAAGTGGAAGCCATTTTTAATTTTTTTAATTAACTTTCTTTAGAAAATTAAATTTCCACCTTTTAAGACAAGATTTTTTTCCTAAACCTTGCTCTAATACCAGTTAGCCAAAACCAATCCGACTACACTTGATTTTACCACTCAGTCAATATTAAAATTTAATTTTCACTTTTTCACGCCGACCTCTTTTTCTTTTTCACTTGTCGGGTGAAACTTGTCTATCTCCTGGCTAGACAAGTCTATCAACTTTCGTCGAACTTTCTACCCAACTAATTTACTTCGACTAACTTGTCGGTTCTACTGACTGATTTTACCTCGACCACTTGTCACTTCGAAGTCGGCAGACTTCGACCTCCAAGTTGGCTCACCTCTTCAACCACTCAAGTCGGCTGACCTCTTCGACTTCTCAAGTTGGCTCACTCAACCGACCTCTCAAGTCGGCTTACTCAACCAACCTTGTCGGTTCACTTTGAAATCTACAGAGTATGATTCTTAGTCTAAGAGACTTAAGAAATTACAAATGCTTTTCACCTGTGAGTAAGATGAAGTAAAAATGGACACATCAACAAATACAAAGAACTTATAAAAACATATGTCCATTTATGTAGGAAGACTTGAGTCGACCAATATATCGTAAAACCCTGGAACTTTCACATGGTGAGAAATTTATGGGTTCTTGTTATTTCACTCAACTATAATGGTAAAAGACATTTACACAAGTAAATCTGGAAATATTGTGCGGCCAAATAAACACATTCAACCATAAACTATTTTATATATATAACTTATGTGGAAATAACAAAGTATTACAAACTTGTTGGTCCAGACTTGTCGGTTCAACGACTGATCCTTTTACAAAGATTCAGCTCTTCAACTGAATCACTTACCCAGAAGCTTGAGCTTCAACTTCTCTTTCTCACCCTGAGTTCCTTTGTCTTTCTATTATGTCTGTTGTGTCTTGTGACTCCAACCTAATTTACAATTTGCTTCTTCTATTTATAGGAAACCTGAAGATTGCTTCTACATGGGTCGATTGACTCACCATTAAAGACTGTAATAACTATCTACCTAACAAATTAGCTTCGGAAATAAATTCGACTGCTTTACATTTCCAAATCGTGGACTCTTCCCTCTTGTCAGACTGACCGACAAGATATTGACTGGTACAGACTCTGACAGAGTCGACTGAGAGTCAGGTATATATCTGTGAGTAATTAGGAAAAAGTGCAATGTAGTATTTCTCACTTTAATGTCACATTTAGGAACTAATGATCATGGTTAATCATACTTTATTGCAAAATGCATATGACCCATGGAATCATAGAAATGACCGTGGTTAATTATACAATATCACAAAATGCATACGACCCATGGACATTTATAAATGTGTTGCATCTTTGGTTGTGTCGGCATACAGTGACATTGTAGTTAACCATGGCTAACATTGGTCAACCATATTTAACTTTAGTTTTACAATAGTTAACCATGGTTGTCTTTAGCGAGTTGTGTTTGACTTTATAGTGGACACTGTTGTAAACTATGGCTCACTTTGGTCAATGATGTTTCACTTTAGTTTAACAATTTCCAACAATGGTTTACTTTAGAAAGTCATGTTTGACTTTATCTTGGGCATTGTCAAAATACAACATAAGCCTTAACCCATGTTGAAATGCGACATAACCCTTGATGAACAATGAATGTAACCTAACCCTTGATAACCATCACAATGTGACATAACCCTTGATGAACGTTGAATGCCACATTATTAACGTGTTGCCTCTTTAATTGTATTGACATATAACAAACATTGTAGTGAACCAATGATGACTTTGGTCAACCATGTTTCACTTTAGTTTTACAATATTGGTTTGACAACTAAATTAATAAATGCATGTTAAAAATAATAGTATATCCTAATACGTTTCTTAATGCACAAATTACAAATTTATTGCATAAAGTAGATCATAGTACAATAGAAATATATTCATAAGCAAAAGTGAAATGTGATATTTCTCACTTTAATGTCACATTTAGGAAGTAATGAACATGGTTAATTAGACATTATCACAAAATGCATATAACCCATGGACTCTTGGAAATGACCATGGTTAATTATACAATATCAAAAAATGTGTACGACCCATGGACACTTAGAAATGCATTGCATATTTGGTTGTGTTGCTATATACTCGACATTGTAGTGAACCATGGCTGACTTTTCTCAACGATGTTTCACTTTAGTTTGACAAAAGTCAACGATGGTTGTCTTTAGTGAGTCATGTTTGACTTTATAGTGGACATTGTAGCGAACCATGGCTCACTTTTCTCAATCGTGTTTCACTTTAGTTTAACAATTGTCGATAATGGTTTACTTTAGTAAGTCATGTTTAAGTTTATCTTGGGTATTCTTGCAATGCGACATAAATATTAACTCATGTCACAATGTGACATAACCCTTGATGAATGTCGAATCCAACATACCTCTTGATAAACATCACAATGCAACATAACCCCACATGAACGTCGAATGTCACCTTATTAATATGTTCCATCTTCGGTTGTATTGATATATAGCGGACACTATAGCGAACCATGGATGAATGGCATCAACGAAAGTCACAATGTGACATAACCCTTAATGAATGTCGCAATGCAACATAATCCTTGATGAATGTCAAATGTCACATTAATAGATAATGGTAGTAATATTATAATATGCTACAACCACATTAATGCATATTACAAATACTATATATCCTATTACATTTCTTAATGCACAAATTACAAATTTATTGCATAAATTAGATCATAGTACAATGGAAATATATGCATAGGAAAAAGAGCAATGTAATATTTCTCACTTTGATGTCACATTTAGGAATTAATGACCATTGTTAATTAGACATTATCACAAAATTCATATGACCCATCGACTCTTAGAAATGATCATGGTTAACTATACATTATCACAAAATGCATTTGACCCATGGACACTTGTAAATGATTATTTTCAACCTTTTAAGTCCTATAAGTCAATGAATGCTCTTTAACAATTTTGTGTTTCGATAGTAAATGTTTTTATAATTTTTAAAAATATAGTAAACCAAATTTTTATTTCTAAATTTTTAATATTTTAAAATTTCTAATCTGTTTCAAAAATTTAAATAAAATTATGTAGATATGAGTTTTGTGATTTTTATTGCTTTTTCTAAAAATCAATAAACAAATCAATAATGTGAAAAAAACCTTGATAATACCATTGGAAATATGAATATGGAGGAATGATCCAACATCAAAGTTTATGAATGTAAACATGCGAAAAAAACCTTGCAACAGATTGTGATTCCACGTAACAAGGTTCCACATAACCCTTGTTGAACATCATAACATGAGAAATTCATTGAGAAACTTGAATACCATTTTAATGTGTCTTAACAATAAACCAATTCGTATTATATGCCCTTTGAGTTTCTATCATAATTTTGTAGAAGTTTACTTCTTTATTTGAAATATTTTTATAGATCTTGTTTATAAAAATTGGTCACAAAACTATCCATAGTAAGGTAAACAATGCATCAATGTATAAGGTTAGTACAAATGTTCATTAAAGCTAATAACTGAAGTTGCAAATACAACAATTTACTCTAAATGATCATTAAACAAGTGGAATAAGCAACAAAGTTGCTTAGTACCTACCTCCTAAGAAGAGATTGAAAATATATAGCAATAGGATAATTTTGCTATAAAAATATATG
>LPNX010876846.1:400874-450874 GCA_001517045.1 Pseudotsuga menziesii
GTACCGAAGAGTACATATATATCCAAAAGTAACGAGAAGTACATGTCTCTCCACAACTATCCAAGACTATCCAAGCCACATGTACACATCAAAACTCAAGCTTCATCTTGTTCTTTCTTGAGGGTGATCCTGTAGGCTCAACTATAGGACCAGTGTGCATCTCTAGATCCTGCAAATTAAATATCAATTGTTAAATTCAATTAACTATGTACTAATACATTAGCTCAATAAAATACCATATCTAAATTAACTCAAAAATTATGAAAATGTTAATGGACATTGCATGAAACAATTGTTCATTAATGGACATCTCACCTCAGGGGTTTGGGTTTATTTTGTAGCAAATGGAGTCGTTGGTTGAACATGAATGATGGCCGTATCCATGGTCAAACGAGAGGGGGCAATACCTGGTGGTGGTGGTGGTGGTGGTGGCTACAATCACCAAATCTTGAAATAGTTAGAAATGTGCATGAATAAACAATAGACAACAATAACACACTATGTCTATATCATGTTCAAATAGTTGTCCCTCTGTGTGACTTGTTTCCATTGTAGATGCATCACTGACTGCTGCATCAACCATCCCTGCAAGGTTTTCAACAGTAACCTCTTGCTCCTGATGCAGTAAACATGCAAATCAAACATTAACAAAATATTTTATGCACTGGATTTCAAGTTAACCAAGAAATATCATCGAAGGATATACAAATTACCATGGTATCAGTATCTCCATGGTCACGGACAACTTCACTCTTTCTAGGATTAGGCCGTCTCATATACACTTGACCCTTGTTCACATATGGCCTATGGGGAGATACTACTCCAAGAGATGGTCTAGGTGTTTTGGTACCAGCCTCTAGTCAACAAGAGTTCATGTAGCTAGACATGGATGATTCAACGAACATACATGTATTTAAAAAATGACATTTTTTAAATGTTTAAAATGTTTACCTCCATCACCGCTTCCCATCGTGTAGGATCTGGCATCTGCCCAGATATTTCCTCGGTCGATACGACCATGGATCCTACCTCCATTACTATTTTCCCCCGTGAAGGATCCGGCATCTGCAAGTTTAATAATTGTAAATATTAGACCGTAGATAACATTAGTGAACTAACATGTACAGTATGTGGAAACTAACAATTTAACAAGTATTAAAAAACTGAAATTTTAAAATGTTTACCTTGGTGTGAGATACGGGATCAGTGGATGGAATGTCCTGCCCCTGTGTAGAGTGTGGAACATGATACTCTGGGGCGTCGCTGCCGGCATAAAGCATCAACTGCAAGTTCACAAAATTAATATATTAGCTCAAACTATACATATGTGTACAAAGAGGAAAATAAATGAAGAATTTATTACAATTAACCATATACATACATCACTCAAAAACCCACTGAAGACAACATCTGACAAAAGACCATAGCATGGATGACCACACGATGTGCACTCGTGAGGCTCAAAAGTAGGCTGGGAATGTGCTGATGGTGCTACACTAGTAGATGGTCCTGCAATAGATGGTCCTGCACCAGTGGGTGGTACTGCACTAGAAGATGGTCCTGCACCATGAGGACCTGGTGTATGTACCACACCAGGGACAGATGTCCCTTCCTCACCCATATGCTGAACCATAATGCTATGGCGAACAACGGCTCGTGCCAAACTCAAAAATGCCTCTTGTGTCTGTGGAATAACATGATGTATAGGTGGGACATCTGGCCCAGGCAACTGCCTGCGAGGTGCATAGCCGCAACTGCAATAAAAAAATCAAAAAGAAAATAATTAGAAACGTATACATGGTATATAATGACATCTCTTCAAAATTGAAAATGTAAATGCATCTAAATCCAATTATCTTCAGAACATCCAACCATCACATAGACCTATATAATAGTAAATAAAATGTCACCACATAACTAATTCAAAAGCATAAGCTAGATAACAAAAATTTGCGAAACACAATCAAAATAAACTGTGTTTAACATGCCTTTGCAATAAGTTGGTTGCTACCAACAAGTATATATTATCATTTAAAATAATATGCATAACAAAATATGAAAAACTAACTTAAGCACAAGTCCAATTTTGTCTACAACAAACCAATCACATACATATATAGTGTTTACCTAATAAAATATCATGGGCTTTACTCAAAACATCATGACATTATAAATGTAAAACATATCAAAATAAACTTAAACAACATGATGTGCAATAACTCTAAATAAATTTTGCTAACTACTCATTCAATCATGTCAAATTTTGATAACATAAGTAATCTGAAACCTTCTTCAATTGTGATTGCAACCTACAAATATTATCCATATACAATACAATTCATATACTAAATGTAAAACCCACTTCATCTCTTCAAAATTCAAACTAAATCTAATTAAAAATCAAGCTCAAGTCATAACATTGGTTATATTGATTTTTTTCAAAAAATATGGTGAATACACCATGTAACATCTAAAAAACACCAATCATTTCATACAAAGATGAATACACCATGTAACATCTAGAAACACCAACAATTTCATACAAGGGTGAGTTCATGTTGGAACAAGGAATGCCAATAGAAAATCAACCAAGGGTATAGGAATCAACCAATGGTGTGGGCATGAGACCTTAAGTGAAATCATAAGACACTATTTAAATTTAACATTAGCTTGTAATAAAGTGAAACTCAATTCAATGTTCAATGTATTTATACTGATAGTTTAGTTCTTGGATTTGAACCTGAGATTTGTTCAAATAATAGAAATTTCCATCTTTTCACCACATTCTTCAATCTCTTCTACTAGGTGTATAAGGTAATGCTCTTGAGAATTAAAAAAGATAGGAGGGAAGTGCATTTGAATATCACACATCTAAAGTCACACAATTATAGGGTAAAAATTGACAAAAAAAAATGCATTGGGTGATTGAATTACCTTGTTAGATGACAATGCATGAGTGAAATCTCCTCCCCTCAGCCTGAATCAGCTCCTGCAACAATCCCAAGCAGTGGTCTCACTCCAAACGCTCCAATGGCCCATCGAATTCGCGTTCCTGATTGTGAAAATGGACCGCAGGTTCGGGACTATGTATTTAATTTTTTTTTATGATTTACAAATCGTGTACGCATTTTATAACTATATATCACGAGCGCGTTTTGTAGTTATATAACGTGTACGCGATTTTTCTTCCTATCCTACATGTTCCTGACATGTCAGGCTCGAGTTGAACCATACCAAGTGCTATGTCAGGCTCGGCTTGATGTATTTTTTGGTAACATGATGTTGTTTTTGAAAACTAGGATTGCATCTTAAAGGTCCCTCATCTTCTTGCACTAACCCACGATCATAGATATCATACTCACCGTGTCAAGTCCCCTCAGCTACATGGCCTCCGTTAGATCACCCAATTTATCCTAATGAATTGTTGTCCTCATGGTGATGAGATATTTTCCAAAGATTTCAGTTTCTTTCTTCTTACCAACTTGGACTGGGCATACTATGGTGGGACTTATGAAAAGGAATTAGTTGAAACGTACAATTTGAAGTAGCAATATCACTCACCTCCCTTCAAAATAATAGTAGGGAAATTGGGACTACAATTGGGTAGATCTAATCTATAGTAAGGGATTTGAGATTTCGATCTCACATCAAATTCTCAACTCTTATGATAAGGAATAAAGTTATTCTCTCTTTCTATATAATGGGGTGATTTTTCACTTCGACCCATCTCCCCATAGATAGTAAGATGCAGCATTCCTATGTGGTAAGAAAATGGGATTGACTCACTACAAATACCTCCATTCATGGGCGTTCATCATTTTTCCCATTTTCCACACACACAAACATATTTCAACTATAGGATAAGTATCCACGTTGTCTTTTTTCTTGATAATTTTGGGGAGCTAAACTAGAGAGAGAGAGTGGCACCTTACCAACAAAATGGCATTCTGATAGGGCATGCACTATGTCTTAATGCCCCCTATTGATCGCACCTAACATGGAAGAAGAGGATCGTAGGTAGTCCTTGAAATGAATGTGTGATTTCTCTATATCGACCGCAAGGTTAAGGGACCTACTGTCTATTGAGAGGAATGCACTTTCCCTATTGGAACATTTAATTAGTCTGCTATTGCTTACCCAGTGCACTTAGTTACTAATTTCACCAAACACTCGAAGGGAAAACAAAAGCCGCCATTTATATTATTTAAGATGGGTGTCAAGGAGACTCTATACGTCAAATATTATTGGTTGTTATGGATTGATAAAAGGGGAAGAATCTTTCTTTAACTCATGATAAATCCACCCTTCAAAGAATTTATGGGAGTTAGGGTTCTTCTCTTTTGATATTATTTATAACGATCATAGTAGCACTTGCGAAGGATGTGGAATTAGAAAAATATCCCCATGCAATCGATAGTTAGTAGTAATCACATGTGAAAGATCATTCCACATTTCAATGCAATTCCCTACCTTGCTCATTCTTTTGTAATCAGTTGGCTTACAGATATATCGTGACTGATACTGGATCAATTAGTTCATATAAAAAAGAACCTCGACCTTTGCTTATGCTTAAATTATGAACTATTGGCTATAGGTATGGATCCTGATCCCGATATGGATATGGATATGTTATCCTTGTCTTTGCTTCTGGGTTTATAATGGAAAGGATGCAAAGGTGTTTGTACCAACTTATGTTACTCGATCTGCTTATGTGACATTGACTCATAATTAATTTGAACAGTTATTTTACTTTTATTCTCTATATTGATACTTATAACTATGAAAGAATATTCCATTTATTGAGCTCTACACTGGAACATTTTGTTCACTCCAAATGCTTTATTGTTTTGGATTAGGATACAACTAGTGGGATGCTAATTGTTTATGAGTATATGGAGAAGGAACTAATGCATGGGACTCTACGTAAAGACGATGGGTTAAAAAATCTCTATTGGCGAAGATGACTTCAGATCACCTCTGAAGTGCATAGGATTTGGAATATTTGCACCATGAATGCAGCCCGGGATTTTGCATAGTAACATTACATCAAACAATATACTTTTGGATGAGGTCATCTCAACCTTAATAAAATGTATTTAAATTTTAAAAAATATAAAGTATTTATAAGATATTATATTTAAATATCATGCATTAAATTTAAAAAAAACATATATAAAGTATTTATAAAATATTATTATTAGGTTAATTTATGATTAATACAATAAATTTATAAATTTATGGTCAAAACCATACACATTTGCCTTTTCGATGTCTTAATTTAATTTAAATAACATTAAGTTTTAGAAAAAAACACACACACATAGAGCTTCATATATATCTACGACATAACTCATAATATTTAAGTACTATATTTAAAATGTTAGAAAGCATTTAAGCATCTCGAAAGGATTGGAAACCTATTGGCTCGAAAAGAGAAAGATTTTCTAAAGAGAAGAGCAGATAAAAAAGTTATTGATAAACGTTCTTATGAGTAGATTTTCTAAACAGAAGCGCAGATAAAGAAGTTATTGATGAACGTTCTTATGAGTTGGCTTGCCAAGCCATTTTTAAGTAATTTGGTAATTGTTATATAAGTGTAGCACTGCTGTCTTCCATATTGGGTACTTCATGATATATTTGGTGAAATCCTGTATACTATCTTAATTCATTTCTTATTTTTTGAAACACGGCGACCAAATGATATGACTAGAGAAGAGCTCAAGGAGTACATCCAAAATGATTGGCACCAAGCAGCTAATGACGACATTATATGAGTTTACAATTTTCAGAGCTTATTTGAGAAGAAGATGCTTTAGTTCTCCCCCTGCTGCCCACCAGATCTAAAATTAAAGGTGGAGTTTCAGTGGGTCGGAGCAACGTTGCTTGCTGGACCGGAGTCTTATTTGAGAAGAAGATGCTTTAGTTCTCCCCCTGCTGCCCACCAGATCTAAAATTAAAGGTGGAGTTTCAGTGGGTCGGAGCAACGTTGCTTGCTGGACCGGAGTCTTGGTTCCCCAATGCAGAAGGAAAGGAATAGAACCAGCAATTCATGCTTCTTACTTATGAGCCCCTTTTTCCGGGTTGAAGTAACCAATCTTAAAACATTAAGAATGTAGTAAAGCGGAACTTACTTTTATAGGTGGAATTTGGAAAGATTCAAAACTTCATGGCAGTTGCAGCAATTGACTTACGACGGCAGGCCACAGACTTACGGCGGCAGCAACAACGTACAGGGGGCAGCTTCTCATAGGCCCTTGACAGACGACCGAACGGTCGCGGGTCACCGTCCCCTAAAAAACGCCTTCGTCGTAAATATATTAGTATAGGGAGAAATAAAAAATAATGTAATTATAAAAATAAATAAAAAATAATCATAAATCATTGGTTGCTTATATATGGATAACTAGGTTGATCTCTTATATATGGATAAACAGTAGTGTCTCTCGTATATGGATAAACAGTAGCGAGCTAATGTAGATCATTGGTTGCTTTTATATAAACAAGTGTCATTTGGTGGTAATGTCCCCAACATTGTCACATGCTTTTGAGAGATGAGAAAATGTATGGGATGGGAAGAGTAAGAAGGCACATTGCAAGAGCATTCAAGTGCATTAAACTATGAAAGCAAGGGAAATAAAATTCTACCATTGGGCATTGACAACCATGCATCATCTGTGGCAATACAATGTTATTTGCAAGAAACATAATAGTGCGGAATAGCAAAAGTTTAAATATTAGAGTTGGATATGTTAATGTAAATGCAACTTTGACTAAGAATACCATTACGATTATGTCATTTATCACTTCTTTAAGGTTCACGTAGGTTGTGATTTTCTCATGATGGTTACATGTGGAACTATAAAATTTCTTTTGCCTTTTATTTGAAGGTGGATCTTGCCAACCTTTTTGAGATGTGGTTGAACATATTTTTCTATTAGTTGTTGTATTTGGTCTTTTAGATTAATTGTTTCATTTTGATATACCTCTTCTTCATTATATTTTGTTGGGTGCATAAGCTTGAAGCTAATAGTTTATTTATTTTGTAGTGACTTATTTTCAATCATTGTTAGTTTAAATCTATTTGTTTGACTTGTTGTACCTTGATCTCTTTGTAAGTTGTAGTTGATGAGTTTAAAGATTCGTTTGAATTTTTATAAGTTTTGGGTTTCAATGTTAACTCATCTTGTTATTTAATTACTTAATCAACTCTTTATTTATGATGATTAATTATCATTGATCCATTTCCTTATTAAATTTTAACTCACAACTCCAACTCATAAAAATTATCTCAATTTATTATTAATTCTAACTATCCTCTCCATGAATCTTGAATAAACTTGTTAAGTTTGTCTTTAAATTGCATCTTCTTAGTGTGATCCATACTTTCAAAGGCACTATTGTCTTGATCTTCACCATGATGGACATGTACATGAACTTCGTCATTAACCGCTAGCTCTCTCCATGAATCTTGAATAAACTTGTTAATTTTGTCCTTAAATTGCATCTTCTCAGTGTGATCCATACTTTCAAAGGCACTATTGTCTTCATCTTCACCATGATGGACATGTACATGAACTTCGTCATTAATCACTAGCTCAAAGGAAAGAGCTTTTATGTATATATAGGTTTTTGGTTTCTTTGTAGGATAGATATTGAAATATTTTATTTAAAATTAATATTAAAATATATTTTAGTTATTATTTATAGTATTAATTTTAAAAATAATACATGTGACGGCGATGACCATGGCTCCTGTAGATGTGTGCAAACTAATATGTAATGTTCTTGTTTCCCTGGTTAGCACATCCATGGCCGTTAGGGAAGGATTTTGGCTCACTGTGCAAACTAATCTGTAATGTTGTTGCCTTCGTTAGCACATTCATGGCAGTTAGTGAAGGATTTTAGCTCATTGTTTGATGCCAGAAGCCTTCAAGGTCTTAAAATATTTTCATGCATACTACAGTTTTCTACCTTCCCTTCATCGAGCATTAAAACAAATTTTAGGTTTTTCGGATTGTAAACTCTATACTATAATGTGCGTTAAAGTGAATATTGGGAGAAACACTTGTGATTGAATGAATTATGTTGCATTATTCTTTAATTTTTTATTTAATGATTTACATGTAACCAAAACCTAGAGAGTTTGAAATGGTCGAAATTGTATTTTTAGGTGATGCAAAGGAAACATATACTCTTAGTTTTAGTTTAAATATTCTAAAAGTTGCATTGGAATGAGTGGATTTTTTAGATATTATTTTGAATAAATCTGGTAGAAAAATTTCAAGATTTAGTTTACAGCTATGAAGTTTAGAAATTTGGAAGGTTTGTGAAAATGGTGAATTTATTTTTATTATCAAAATTCCAATTAATGAGTAACCTAACATATTATCAATTTTGATTAAATTCTACTAAAAATGAAAATGCTGAATTCACTTTTAAAAGTGGAGTTGCTGGTAAATCTGAGTAAAAGAATTTATTTCAAAGATTATTCGATTCATTCTTGAAAATATGAAAAATGTTTTCTTTTATTTACGTGAAAGGATTTTATTTATATGAAAGGAGAGCCTGTCTCATTTACCAGAATCAAATCAAACCGTTTTTTATATGAAAGTTGAGCAAACACTAAAGTGAGTGATAGGGGATAAAAATTTGGGGAAATAATAATTTTTATGTTGAAAGTAAAGTGACTAAAGAATGGCATAGTAATTTTATTTTTGTGGAGAATTCATTTAACATTGAATTGGATAACGGCCCATGAATTCTGAAGCCATAAAATAGAGTTCATGAGCATGAGGTCACAGTTATGAAGTATGGTCGCTTGAATAATGTAAAACAAAATATGTCCAATATCGAAATTGAGGAAGTGGTTGTTTGAGATGTGAAGAAAAGTAAGACTGCATCTTCTCCCGTAAGAGCCATCAATAATATCCACCATATGAGAAGGAGTATACTGTTGGTTTCAGATTTGTTAATTGTGTGGATAAAAAGTTCACCACATGCATCCTCCAGATTTGTAAATTGTGTGGATAAAAAGTTCAATCCTCCAGCCAAGGTCACCTCCTCTGTGTTTCAACCAAGGTCGTTTGCCCCTTTGTCCACTTTCCAAGCCTCTCAAAGCAGTTACCATAGATTGTTATTTATAACAGATCGAATCATGAAGAGAAATCATTGAGCGACTACTACATGTTGAAATGTGTGTTTTCCTTCATTGAAATTGTGGACATAGTACAGATCATTACCAATTGAAAATTGGACAGGAATTACCAATTGAAGGTTTGTGAAAATGTTAAATTCATTTTTATTATCAAAATTCCAATTAATGAGTAACTTAACTTATTATCGATTTTATTAATGAGTAACTTGACTTATTATCAATTTTGATTAAATTCTACTAAAAAATGAACATGTTGAATTCATTTTTATTATCAAAATTCCAATTAATGAGTAACTTAACTTATTATAAATTTTATTAATGAGTAACTTAACTTATTATCAATTTTGATTAAATTCTACTAAAAAATGAAAATGTTGAATTCACTTTTACTATCAAAATTATAATCAATGGGTAACTTAACTTATTATCAATTTTGATTAAATTCCACTCTAAAACAAATTAACATTAACATTAAACATTAAAGGTAAACATAAACATTGGCTTGTCTAAATTTTGTGGGTTTGGGCAGTGGCCAAAACTTAGCCAGTTGCCATTAAAATGTAGTATCCTAAGCCTGAAGGTAGAGTCTTTGCTTTTATGAGCCTTAGTCTATCACTTTGTAGCAGAAGATTTTAAATTTTTTCCTTTTTTAATTAATTATTTTAAGTTTAATAGACCAAATCTACGAAATTATTTAGTTTTAGTAGATATTAACCACACTCATCATAAATAATGTAAAAGCAATTGTCATAAATATATTTGTTTACATTATTAATAACAACAGACATCATAGTGACTGTTATCCAAATAAAAAATGGAAAGCTTGAATAAAAATGTGAGTCATAGAAGATAGATGGATGTCTACACATGTTTATATAGTGCAAACCTGTGTGCCAATTACCAGTCCAAACAATCAATAAGAGATTGAGCCCATTATATTTCTTTAATTAACATTTCATTTTCAATGCGAAATTTAATACATTTTTATCTTAATTTCAATGGCTTGGCTTATGCAATATAGGAATTATAAATATGACCTGCAATGGCGTGAAGAGAGGCTTGTTCCACTCAGCTTGATAAGCATTATCTATACAATAAAAAATTTATAAGTTAGAAGCTATGAGATTGTACTAGAACAACTATATATTACATGAGCATGGAATTATATGAAATATTCAATGGTATCCTCTGGCTATTGGATTTAACAAAGAATGTAAACTATGAAAATAATTGAAAGAGAGTCCATGTTGATAGGTGCACCATGCAGGCGAAGCAGGCGTAGGCAAGCAGGCGGAGGATGCTGGTGCAAGGTTGAGGTTTCCTTCGTCCAAATATAGGAAAGGCTTTTTCTACCACTTTGAGGGCGAGAACTCCAAGTTGAGACCTATGTAAAATTGTGAGTTTTCTGTAGCAAAACCTTCAATTTATCGGGTCTACAGAGCCCTATGTCACATTATCCTAAAGTAACAAGCAGAATGCAAACCCAAGGTATAAAGGAAAAAAGAAAAATAACACAGAAAAATCCGAGTCTAGTCCAGGTTATGAGGAGTAAGGTGCATTAACCAGCTAGTCAATTCAAATCTTTAAAGGATACAAGACTATATACTACTTGTGTAGTAGAAGTTGGAACAGACCAACTGGCCTCGCATAGAGGCCAACAATTCAAATTCAACAGGCCCAAAACCGTAGTTGTGTTTATTTATGTAGTCTGTGAATCTTGCTTCTGAGTTTCTATTTGGTTAAGTTTATTTCATATAGTTTCTTTTTATGGTACCTAGAAGCAAACAAGCTCTTCTATTCTAATTTCTAACCAAACCAAAGTCTTATCCTTAAAATATTGGTACCAAACTCAAATTCTGTTCTTCCCCTATATTACAGATTATACGAAAAGAATAAGGCAATTATACTAAAAGAATAAGGCTTCATGGTGTATGGCACAATATAAACAAAACCCATCTTGAATCACTTTACATTGCTTGAAATGAACAAGTAGCATGTACAATAAAGAAATATAACCGAAAGAGGCCACCACTACTTACTGATAAGAATAGGCAATATATGTAAGCCACTAGCCTTAAAAGAACCTCATTGAATTTAGCCATATAGTTTCTGCTATAAACGACCACCCCAAGTTTATGTTATAAATGGCCACCCTTCAAGATATCCATGCCATCCCTTGCAATGAGTATTTCTCTTTTTTACTAGCAGCTCCTTTTGATGAATATCAAGAAAAACCCTTTCTTGCTTAGGCTATTTTTTCTGTACCACAGTTAGTCCTACAAACAACAACCCTTCCTCTGTATATTTGTCCTAGTCTACACCAAAAGTAGGTTTCCCATCTTCAGAAAGTAGGTTTCCCATCTTCAGAAAGTAGGTTTCCCATCTTCAGAACTCACTCTTTTATTCCTCTGAATGAAGTTCCTTCTCACTGAATTCTCGATGTATTTCTTGCAAGATTATTTGCAAGGCTTTATCAACATTTGTAGCTTTAAATGCTGATGTCTCCATAAAAAGTAGACCTTCCTTCTCAGCAAACTTTCGAGCATCTTCTGTTGATACAATGCGTAAATGTTGTAAATTAGATTTGTTTCCTATTAGCATTATTATTGGGTTGGAATTAGCATGGTCCCTAAGTTCCTTCAACCATTTCTTCACATTTCAAAGGTTTGACGCCTGGTGATATCATAAACTAGGATGAGAGAGTCGTTAAGGCTGATAACTGGTTAAAAGTGTACTCCTAACCAAAAAAAAGTAAAACAAGTGCTATATTTTGTTTAACTTGAATACTAGCATGCATACACATTCAGACTTCAAAGGTGCTTTCCAATTGAATTGGCATGAAAATGAGTTTTAACAGAGTTAAAATATATTATTTTCCTCAGAATTGCAGTAAACAAGAACCCAATTTTCCATTATTCTTCTCTATTTCATGCATCCACTTACAATTTCTATGGACGATGCAAGGCCAAACTGGACGCCTGTCAAAGCCGCATGCCGGAACCGAGCTTCTTCCATCGTGCCAGTAAACGAAGTGACTGACTTCTTCACTCAATGGCCTTCCTTCCCTCTTCTTAGTCTGCAGGTAAAGAGCAATCTAGACAACCGTTTAAAACAACAAGAACCCATATGCTAAATGTTTAAAACAACAATACCCAATAAAAACCATTTGGACACGGAATACCCGTGCAGGGAATTAAGTTGGATCTTAATGACTATAATGAAGAAGATGAACATGGTGATGTCTTGTGCATTATTTGTAAAAGGAGGTTGGATATCCTTCACAGTGAAGGGTTTATCATGGAACGCATTTTGAAGACTGTGAAGTCACCAAATATCTTATGGATTCGTTGGAAAGGTTGTCCATACTCTTCCTTTCCCTCATGGATTCCAATGAATAATTTAAATATTTTACATGTGTTTGGAAGTGTGTTAAACACATTGTGGCAAAGCGAAGTCGAAGCCCAGGTAAACATAATTTTTTGTCAATATTTGTATGTTTAGTTGGTATTAATATCTCAAATGAATTGGAAAGGATATGCAAATGAGAATCGCGATCCACACATAAATATCTTTCTTATGGATGAAACACAACACTTGAATATTTGTCTTTTGCAAGCACCTTTGCAGTTGCGGCCTCTTTAGAGGGGTTCTCGGTAGATGGATGTGTGTAGCTGGAGAGCATCCAGGGGTTGGAGCATCTAACAAAGCTTTGACGACTGATTGTTAGAGAGTGTGCTCAACTAGAAGAGTTGCCTAGTATGAAAACATTGACATCTTTAAAGAAATTGTGGGAAGATGAGTATGTGAATCTAGTAAGTATGGAAACATTGGTATCTTTTACTCATGAAAGAACTGTGAATAGAGTTCTGATTTCAAAGCAAGAAATGAAAACATTACACTTATATTAGAGGAGCATGGAAGAAAATTTGTACCCCCATTATATGGACTCGTAGTTTGTTAGGTCCAAGAACAAGTTGTATGACTACCCCGAAATCTACAACATTGCCATGGGACTACAAATTAAACAAATAACAGACAACTGATTCAAATAACAAACCTATAAATTTCCATTCCAATCATCATTTAGAATATTATTAACATCACTGTCATGTGAAACGAGCGCAAAACGGAGCCCTGAAATGGTCACGGAAGGCCCAACAGTCACTAGTGAGTTTACTGCAGCGCTTGGCATCGACGTCTACGTCTTCTATTTTTAGGGCTATCAATGGAAACAAATGGCAAGGGGAAAACCTTATCGCTATCTCGAACCCTCTTTGCATTACACAAGCCTCACAAAACCAGTCTCCAAACCCCAAAGAAAGGCCTTAGAAACCTCTATAAGCCTCAAAGCCACTACCAATAATGAATTCCTTTTAACAAGATGAAAATAACCACTAATAATAAATTCCATTTTACAAGCAACAAGACGAAAATATCCATGTATCTTTAACTGAATAGAGATATTTAGTGGTATTAAAGCAAATTGCATAGGCTTCTGGTTACCTACATTGACATCTTCATCGCGTTGAAGGCCATCCGAAGCTGAACAAGGAAGGAACCATTTACGAACCATTTAATCTGTAGCAAATGGACCTGGTAGTGTAAGAGACAAAGTCATTGTCTCGGATTTTAGGAATCTCCGGAAGCCTCACAAACACAAAATTACCTCCATCCAATTTCAAACCACTGCCTTAATAAAGCCATTGAATCTTGAATGCCTTAATCAACTATGCAACTTGTCACTTAATCAACCCATGCAACTTGCCATGCTCCTACATGCATTGACTATAACAGTGAAGAGTTATCAAAGAATAGGACAGACCACCAACTTGCCACACTCTTGCATGCATTGATTGTAACAATGCGGTTGTCAGAGCATAGGACATAGCACAAAATTAAATTCCTCGCCCTTCTAGGTCTGTAGGTGAAAAGCAAGAAACCAAATAACGAAGCCAGCCGAACAAAAAAAGAAAATGAAGATTGTGTAGGACAAATAGGACATCTGGTTATAATAAGTGCTTCATTGTCGTGCCACTCCTTGGTATACGGACTCAGGCATAGAATGGCCCGGCATTGCTTTTCAATGGCCCCGTGGCAATTGACATGTGTTTGATTTGAAGTGTGTCTTGGGCGGCGTTGGAATTCTTTTCTTAAAGAAATGAAAACCATTTTCCAATACATGCCAGTACCACTGACCGCTTACGCCATCACGCCGTCGGGTCTTGGGGCACAAAATCCCAAGCAAACGTCACGTGCAAAAGACCAATAGAAGCTAAGTTAAATCAATATTTAAATAATTCAAAAATTAAAAATTAATCAAACTATAGTAAAAATATTTGAAAAATAAAAAATTTAAATATGCCTCTCAAATTAATCCACCTAATCGATTCATATATATTCCTTGCCGGGAACATAATAACCAATAGTGATAATTAATCTATTTAATCTATTGGTAGCTGAGTCATAATCAACAAATAATTATAGTTAATTATGACAAACAACTAACAGAACCTATGAATATAATAATTGTTTAATACCAATTATAGTTAATCTATTTAATCTATTTCATAGAGAACAAATAATTATAGTTCCATCTATTTAATCTATCGACAACTTGTAACCTATGGATATTTGTTTAATACCAATTATATTGCTTTACTAATAAAGTAACGTAGTTGGATTCACGTCCTAATTATTTAATTATGAAACTGAACGTTCCTCTTTGAATCTAAGCTCAGCACAAACAAATCAAGCCCCTACAGATATTGACCCAAATTAAGACCAAATGAGGACTCTGCTCTCAGACTGATGACCATGGAAGATTTAATTATAACCGCAAAACACTTTTTCTCTACATGAGCAGACAAGGAGGGCTGCTAAAGGCAGCAAGTCCCCGATTTTAGATGTTAAACATCAATGCTTTATATATAGTTATATGTGTTGCGATATTGACATGCTCAATTAGCCAAGTTCAGTTATATTTTATTGGAACAACATCTTTGCAGTGATATTTTGGCCAACTAAATCCACACAAAGGAAAACTCTAGACCTTTACAAACTTTCAAACTAATATTTCATCAATGTGAACTAGATTTTCAAAACTACTTGGCATTTCAACGGGTTATTAAAAAAATAAACTAAGAATTATAATAGCTGGTCTTAAGAGGCGTAGAAAGATTGTTCTGGCTTGCACTGCATTTTAAAATATTTATTTGAAATACAAAACACTATATTACACTTTGTAAAGTTCCATCTATAAAACTTGTGAGACATGTCACTTAAATAACTTTGTGAATAGAATATTTTAAATAGTTTCTCATGGTGGCAAGTCTTTAGAAGGGTTATTTGAGAACTTCATGATTTATAGAGTTCGTCATAACACAACCACTTGAATACTAATTGTCCAATCCGACATATTTTTGCAGTGTTTTCATCGGGATTTTCATGAGTTACCGATATTGATACATCATCGGATACTAATTGTCGAATCCAACATATTTTTGCAATGTCTTTTTTGCCTGATTTTCATGAGTTACCGATATTGATACATCAACGGATTTTTATCAGTTAGCCGATATTGATACATTAACGTCCTGCGCATAAATTATGCATTCAACACTCCAGGTTGGGAATCAATTGCATATATGTTGCTGCTTTACATTAACATTTTTAAGATAGTCAATGAATTAAAAAAGTTCTGAAAGCAATCGAATGATTTTGATATAACGATTGTTTACAAATTCAATGTTTTCGAAAGAATAATGATTAGAATGGCACCATATCTTCAGCCACAGCCGGTCAACCAAGAATACAGGAATTAAAGTCGAACTAGGAAATAAAATTGTCATGGTAGAGAGTTTGCCAAGAATGCGAGTAGATGCAACTTTCAAGATCTCGTAATTTTAAGTTACTTCAAGCTCGCTAGTTTTGTCTGTCTTCGCATAAGTGCAAATGGACTGCAAAAGTAAGTCATTCCAAAGAGTTGAACGAACCTGGATCATTATTATAAAGCATACATTCTATGCACATTCAATAAACGCAATATAAGAAGCATGCTTGAGTTTTCAAAGGGGTGGATGGATTCACGATGTGAAAGGGTTGGGGATATTATTAATCACCTTGATTAATTTTGCATTTTTTAAAACCCACAGCCCTAACCAAGATTGGAAATATTTAGTATTAAATTTTAAGATGGCTTAGCT
This sequence comes from Pseudotsuga menziesii, assembly GCA_001517045.1. NCBI lineage: Eukaryota > Viridiplantae > Streptophyta > Pinopsida > Pinales > Pinaceae > Pseudotsuga > Pseudotsuga menziesii. The sequence continues at coordinate 417,231 of LPNX010876846.1, forward strand.
CATTCCCATAGATACATGTACATGTGTTTTGTCTTTTATAGATGCCAAATATTCTTATCAACGAATATAAGTGTCAATGTTTGAAAATGAAGTTGCCGCATACCAAAACACCTCCATTTTCAAGGTAGGTAGGGATTATATTTAAAATGATTAAATATTGTTTTAAAATAAAATTGGACTCTTTTGAGATTTGCTAAAAGAATAAATGTAATAAAATTTGATGTTAAGTTTTATTGTGTGCTTTTTTACCATGGATGCCAAAATTGCATGAAACATATAGAGGCCGGTGGCAAGTTTTGTTGTTTTCGGAGGAATCATAATGGGGCCACTCTAGTATTAGAAAGCTAAGCTGGCATACACATCGTACCGGACACAAGACAACAATCAGTCGCGGTTCAGTTAGTGAAACTTTGCAGTTACCATGTGTCAATTACCAACACACATTGAAAGTGCATGTTGCACACCTAGCATGCATATCATAGCATAGGTCAATGTAATAGCTCTCCACGTTCCTACACCCATCAACACAATAACTCTCCACGTTCATGTTCTGGAAAAGGCAATTGCTCCATTCCAATCAACCACTAAACTATTCCAGTAAATACCATCAGACTCCATTGCTCCCTGTTGTGCTCATGTCAGTTAGCTTCATGGAGGGTGATACAATTTCTTGTAACAACAATGAATGTCACCATGCTGCAATGGTAGATTCATAGAATAACATCATATGCGGCCAATAGAACTCCATCATAGTCCATCAAAAAAATCTGCAAGTTTGAATATGAACTCACTGTACCTTTGTGCTTCGTTTGAGTAGCACACTGAAATCACACCTGAAGACCGGATAGCGAGTCACCTCTTCTAGACAGAGAGACATCTCGTTCAGCCTCAGATGACGGTATACCTTGACATTTGATTGCAGACGAGGGTGCATAAGTCCTTCTGTTAATTTTTAAATCTACTTATTATGAGGGACTACTCCATTAATGTCTGCATAAAGTGCACTATTGTGTATCAACTATGTCTCGGCTACACCCTGTATTATTGTCTTGACCTATCAGTGGAATGAGCTAAATATTTGAAACAGGCTGGTATTAAATTTGTGCACCTGAATGTGCTAAATATTTGAAACAGGCTGGTATTATATTTGTCCACGGGTTATAAAGTAAGATATTGCATGCTTTGCCATTTGTGCGTGTATTAGCTTGTGCGTGTAGTTGCAGCGCTAATGACAGTCCTAGAGATGTCGAAGTCAAATCTCGTAGGCTTAGGCGGTAAGAACTAGCTGGTAGTTAAGGTAGCTTTAGGATTTACTTAGGTATCAATTTAGGTAATCATGTGGGGATCAAGATTAGCTTAATAATAAAAATTATTGGATGGAACCAAAGGACACACCTATGCTTGAAACACGCTGATATAGAAATATGCTATCGCATGAAAACCAAATGGAGGATCGAGCTCCCATCATGTTTCAGAACCTGCTCAATGGCTATTATTAGACGATGCATTGTTTGCACTTTAGCATGTATAAACATTGGTATCACAAGCAAGAAATAGAATGAATTTTATCTCCTATGGAAATGAGATTTAGGGTTTTGTATGCATGTGAAATAAAGAATATAAGTAAAAACCAAGATTTTCATTTCTGGATCTTCGTGTATGCAGGGAAGCGAGAAGCTACCAAACGTTAGTGTATGTAGGGAACCAAGAAGCTACCCAATGTTAGTGGATGGAGCTATGAGTTCGATAGCCGGCGATATAGCAGAGGTGGCGTCCGAAAATAAAACAAAGTTTTTCTGGATGAGGGATCTCGCCACTGGAGATTGGATCCATGAGGAACACTTTGGTAAAATCCGCATTGCAGAACTCAGAGTGAAGCTTCTCTCCTCTAGAAAGTAGAAAATGCGGGTAATCTCAGATAACAATTTGCGAATTCACAATCAGTAAAAGAAGCAAAGGGTAGGAATGCTTAAATCAAAAAGGTTTTATGTGTTTTTGGTTGTGTTGAATTATGTATATGGATTAGAGACACTTATACAATGCTTTGAAGAAGGAGCAAGGACATGCAGGAAAGAGCAAGGACGTGCAGGATAATATGAGTGAGAACACATTGCCTTATGGTATAAGCTTCAGCTCCATTAATGAATCGAAGCATTCTACTCCGCGACAGATTTGAATACGAACTCATAATATAGTATACTCAGCCATACATGGAGTTCTTCACATGTACACAGGAAATGGCGCTGCATCTTATGCCCAGAATTTTGGCAGATTGAGATATGTTTTATGTGCTAGATATTTGCAGAGAAAGCCGCGACCTGTCTACACTGCAATCTAACCGAGCGGAGGTATAGACAACCAAGGTAATCGTTGGCTTGAAAAATTTTGTATGATGCATCCGTTTCTCTTAGTGCAGTGTTGTTTGGCTTCTAGACAATGGCCAACATGCTCGCACTCCAGTCACACAATAAGAAAAAGCACTTGTCACTTAAGAGTTGATGTTTATATTGTATGAAGGATACTATATGTGAAGACTGCCATATCCAAATATTAAATGTTGCTAAGGTAATGTTAACCTTAGCGTTAACATTAATTCACTAGTACAAGTATCCTTCATCGTACAAATGAAAGTTTGGATTATATTTTCCTTTAATTCATAATGAGGCCAAATAAGAAGTCTAAGTGGTTGATTGGCCAAATAAGAAGTCTAAGTGGTTGATTGGTGGATTGGGAGGCATCAATAAAGCGGTTAAGCCATTAATGATTTAAGCCATTAATGATGTTGATTGGTGAAGAAAGCCACCGTGAATTGTTTCAATACAGACTTAGGAAAAATGTTTCATCTTTGTTTTTACGTGCAAACTAATTAAATAGACAGCAAGTCCCTGCTAGCCCTGGGACTAATAAGGAACAAATGTTTCCTTCGTTACAAAGCCCTGATATTAGAAAATAGTAATAAGCGGCCTCATGTTTAATGACTTCTGGCTTATTACACGCTGGAAGAAGCCACCCAGTTACTCAACATCGACACTATCAGTATAGTAGAACAATTTAAATTCAAATGAAGGGTAACTATGAAAACCACGTTATCAATTAATCAATGATGAAGGGCAGGAACACCCATAAATATCTAATGCTATTTTGTGATCTTCAAATAAAGACCTTGCACAGAGACCTTGTCATACTTTGACTAAATTATACAGAATTATATGTAGTTTTGAAGGTTGTAGTTTATTGGAGGCCGCCTTTCAGCTTCGGCATCCCAGGTTCAGATTTCAAAGGAGAACATTCACATTTTCACATTTGTAGGACAAGTCTGCTGATCTAATCTTAATATCGATGCTTAAAGCTAGTTGAGAGCCACGTGGTTCAAATCCATTGATCTGAGCCAGCGGTTAAACAAAATTAAAAATAAAAGCATACCTATACGTATCTCTAGTTAAATTATTAACTTCTCCATGCTCAGATTAACGATCACGCTCCCTTGGGTTTGTAAATGGATTGCTTTAATATTAATTAATTTATTTCAGATATTAATCATGTAATTTACTTTAAAATAATTTTTTTCATAAAAGTTGAGAAAATTTAATAACGCCAATTTAAGCTCACCAACTTAAGCTGGTAATGTATAACTCAGAATAAGCTCTCTTATACAAAGAACTGCATTTCATCTGTAAGCTGGACACATAAATAAGACAGTTTTGACCAAATACCTGCATATATAACATGACAAGCAACAGTAAACATATTCTGAGAAAAAACAGTAAACCGCCATTTGATCTAAAATCAGTTGTTTTGAAATAAAACCATAGATTATATTAACAGTAGAAAAGATTACATAACCCTGGCAAACAACATCAGCAGATCCTGCCAAGGTTCTTCAACATGATCGTGCAAAGGTTGTCAAAAAGGACGTTGGATACCATGACCCTAACTGATCATGAGATGAAACTTTAAAGTATCAAAACTTGCAACCACATATAAAACCCGGTACATATTACTTTGATAATACGCAAAACATAATTCTAGTGTGTCACAAAAAGAGACAACAAAAACCAAAAAGAGCAGAAGAATCCATGAAAAAACCCCAAGTCAAAATAGTTCACACTCGCAGTCAGGCACTTGGGCACACAACTTCGCTAAACTTGATGGCTTCGGTGACTAGGGCAAGCACATCAGTCTCAACGGTCGATTCTACATCTTCCCAGGTACTATTGTCTCTGTGTGCGCCTTGTACTGATCCATAGTTCGACTTGAACCATCTGCTGCTCAACCTGCATTCCCATTTTTCATTCCCCATCATATTCATCCTGTCTCCTCCTGCAACCTGAGAAATACGCAATTTGCACTTCTCCGTAACGTATGTTTCAGTGTTTTTGTAACGGATGTTAATAATCAGAAATCTTCCTGGGGGTGCAAAAACGAGTAATTGATCAGGCGTTCGATCCCTCCATGCTTGCTCTACCCATTCTACCAGTCCTGGTGGAATATCAGTTTCATTGAGATGACCCATTGCATGGGTAGCAATTCCCATCCTGAAATCAGTTGTTGTCTGCCCTTCTCGACAGAAGGTCACAAAACCATGTCTCATCGGCAGCCTTCGAACTCTTGTAACCACAGCAGCAGTTGTCGACAATTTGGGTTTGGTAGAGATTGACACAGGAACTTCTTTACCGGGGCCACAACGTACTGACACATTATATCGTAGCACATGCTCTTCTACCAGATCCGCCACATGGAGACTAATTTTCTTTGCAGTGGAAACCTTCTCGTACTGAAGGCGTACTAGGTGAAGCCTCACATCTCTTATGAAAGTATCAGAACATGCAGTGGAAAAGAAAGATTTCAGCTTCCTTTGCACGTTGAGTTTCTGCAGGCCTGACACCGAAATGAAATCTCCACTCTCAACTGATTGAGAAAAATTATGCCCAATATCATAAAGTTGCTTTCCAAATCGAATAACCAATTTAATTGTCTTGTGCTCGGTCGTTGAGCGGAGGGACTGAAGGCATGAAATCACCGTGGTTTTATAAGCAGAAAAGTCCCAATGTGAAGATAAGATAGATTCAGAAATACCCATCTTACTTGAAAACTGAGCAGACAGACAGTCCATATCATAAGATAATTTACTGATCGATGACCCCGACTCCGCTCCAGAAACCTCCTCACATATCGCTCCAGTTTTAAGACAGAAATATGATCTATCCGCAGCATCTCTACGATCCGAGCAGATATCTCCCACAAACTTTTCAAAACAAATTTTATGCATAGGTAGGAGCGGATCTGCAAGAGACTTACATAAACAGGTGATAAAAAAGTCAGGATGGTATCCCTTACTTCTGGAAACAACATCGCATAGCAGGCGTTCTATTGCAGAGACTACGCCCTGTACAGCTTTCTCTGATTCTCCGCGTATTTCAAGTCTTCCGACGGACAATTTGACTGAAGAGATCCCTGGAGTGTTTTGGAAGCTCTTGATGGTGCTTCCCTTCTTACCTATAACAGCTCCAGTTGCCACAATAGGCACTATCAACTCACTGAAAAACATGCATGAGGACGAGGACGAGGACGAGGCCTTGGCCTTGGCCTTTTTCATGACCGATAAACGACTGAATCCCATGGCTTGATGCGTCCCTTTGGATATCAACAACTTGTCCTACGAGCATCCACCGAGTTGGGGGATACAATTTATATAAAAGATTATGACAACGTTGGCATCATATCACACGAGTTACAGATAGGACTTGATCAGATGTGTCATCTATGAATCGTGATCAAGTGAGTTAATTTATAAGAAAGCGGGCATCAATCAAGTCAACCGATAAGATTGTCACTCAATTGAATCTCAAACTGCCAAGCAATCTGCTTCGAAATCTCACCCAAAATCTATGGTTATTCAATATAAGAACCGCATCCTCATCAAGTGAGTTTTGTAAGAAATCTATCGTTATTCCATTTCTCTGTGTATCATTTGGGTGTGGCGGTGATCCATGCCAAATCCAGAGTCTACAGTCTAGAGCTAGTATGTCATATCTTCCTTTAAAGCTAATTAATATAGAGAAACACCATAAACATTGCAATTCACTCCTAATTTTCCTTTTTGCAAGTGAGGCAGCAGTGCTTGCATTAACTTCCCAGGCACAGAAGATAAGAGATTCCAGCGCTTAAATATGTTTTCCTCTTTAGTTGTGCAAAAGAGATAAAAGATTTAGCAAATCTATCTTTTAATAAAATTTCCTGGAAGTTATCTGTCTTAAAATTCCCAGTGATCGTCGGAGTAAATCTTCGTTTTAATTGTTTTTTAAAATCTTCCATCGGAACTTAAATTGCATTTTATTAGTTAATGTTTTGTTACGATTATGGTTTTAGTTGAGTTTTCTAGTTTTAATGTTAAAGTAATTTTTTTAAATATTATTATTTTAAACAAATTTAAATTGATTAGTGTCCCACCTGGTTGCCATATGAACGGCATCATGAATAAGATCGTCACTCAATTTAATCTCAACCTGACATTCTGCCATGCAATCTGCTTGGAACTCTCACCCAAAATCTATCATCATCCCATACTTAATGGGATGTGAGTGGCGGTGATCCAAGCCAACAGGGCTGGTCAAATTCCAAATGGCCGGAAATTTAATGGCGTTTACCTGTTTTGCATGCCTCTTATTTTGAGTTTTAACAAATTTAGAAAATGTCAATTTTATAAATTTATTATAGTAAAACCCAGAGCTTACTATTAAGAATTTTATCCCCTACTCTTATCCATTGACGCCCTTATTGTATATGCACAATTGTATTCGATATCATTGACGCCGTGATTGTATATGAACATTTGTAGTCGATATCATTTGACTAAGTAATTTTAAATATTATTCTTTTAAATAGTATTATTATCTTTGTGTTAACCACCTGGTTCTCAACTAGCTTTAAGCATAGATATTAAGATTAGTTCAGCAGACGTCAATGAACTCGATCTCACACGGTGGGGAAGGTGGTTTTCACTCAGCCCACCAGGGATCAAATCTCACCGAGACATGGCCAGCTGTGATAAGGCTCAAAGGGTAGGCGCCCTCTGGATAGGATTGGAGTCGGGGGTTATAGCGGCAGCAGCGGATTTGATCCTGGCCCTGGCCCAGGCAAGTTTGACAACTTACCGATTCCCCTACCTATAAAAAATATTAGTTGCAGAGATTTGATCTGCACAGTATGTAAGGGTCTCTGTGCAAGGACTTTATTTGAAAATCACATAACAGTATTAGATATTTATTGGTGTTCCTGACCTTCATCATTGATTAATTGATAACCTGGTTTTAATAGTTACTCTTCATTTTAACTTAAATTAGTTTAATAATAGTCTCGATGTTGAGTAACTGGGTGGGTTCTTAGCGTGTAATAAGCCATAAGCCATTAAATGAAGGAGAGACATTTGTTCGTTATTTTCTCATGCATATAAAATATTTTTTTGGGTTATAGTTAAATCTTCCATTGTCATCAAGTCCGAGCAGAGTCTTGATTTGGTCTTAATTTGCCTGAACGTTTGTAGGGACTTGACTCGTGTTCGCCTACTCCTTGTCCTTGTTTGTGCCTCTTATTCTAATCTCAGATTCAAAGAGAAACGTTGAGTTTCCTACAGTATTATTTCATGTTCAATAATGGGGACGTGAATTAGTAAAGCAACATAATTTGTGGCTAACAAACATCCATAGGTTTTAAGTTATTGAATTGTTACTTGTTTTCTAAGATTAATTATAATTACCTGTTAGACTCAGCTATAGTTAAATGGTTGTTTATCACTACTTATTATTTAAAACCAGACTATAGCAAGTGAGTGCAAGTAAATTGGTGGAGTGAAATGGACAAGTAGTCAAAGTGGTCAAATCTACAAGTAGTCTGTTAAGTTGTGTCTAAGTGGTAGAACTGACGAGTTGTTTACCTACAAGTTGTCTAAGCAGAAAAGTGGTCAAAGTAAAACCTATAGTATAACCAACAAGTAAGAACTTGTCAAGGAAAAATAGTCGGGTTTAAAAGGCCAACCAAATTTGGTATACTTGTGTAGTGGGTTTTAATAACTGGTAAACTGAAATTTAGTTGGCTTTGTTTTTGCTAATACTTGGCTGACTTGTGACCTGGTAGTATTGATCAACTAATATATATTCCATTACTAGTTGAAGCTTAGAGACTTCAAATTTTTAAGGCATGCGTGAGGAAGTAGAGTGTTGATAAGGACGTTGAAATTGCAGCTCTTGCTTGAAATTTTTTTAAGGCATGCTTGAGGAAGTAGAGTGTTGATAAGGACGTTGAAATTGCAGCTCTTGCTTGAAGTAGAGTGTTGATACGGACGTTGAAATTGCAGCTCTTTCTTTCTACACAGAAGGATTGAGGAAGTAGAGTGTTGATAAGGACGTTAAAATTGCATGGTGCTAAGCTATTATGTGCACCATAGACATGTACAAATAATATTTAATTATGAGGATTTGCACCATAAACAAAACAACTTCACAAATAATTATTTTGTAAATAACATAATTAGTTTTTTTCGAGATTAATTTATGAGTATTTGCACCACAACTACAACAAATCAATTATTTATTTTTATACTATTTAAACAAATAAATTCTTCATTTACTAAGTTTTGCACCAAAAACAACAAGTTTACAAATAATTATTTTGTAACTAATTCAATTAAAATATTCATCTTCAATACTATTTCAAGAGTACCTAATATTCTTGATATTGAAAAATAATTTAATAACCATTTTTAAGTTATTAATTTTATAAACTAGCAATAAAAATGATTTGAATTTAAATTTGATTATTCAACTCGAAATAATTGTATCAATATTATTAAATTTTATGATAGACATGAATATTGTTATAAGGTTTTTAGCACAAGGAATCTTATCTACATACATGGTAAAGAGATAAAAACTCTACCCTATGACCTAAAAAGAAGCTTTTTAGGAATCTAAGAAATGAAAAAAAAACACCTCAAAAGTCACACACTCCTTCTTAATAGTATTATTAACCTCTACTTGTGGGAATTGACATTATTATAGTGTTTTAATCATCGGGATATGTCTAGTGGCCATTAGCATAGATGAGAGAGGAAACCCAAGCCTTAGGGTAAAGGAATCCTAAGCCTCGAGAAATGTCATGTTGGAAAGTACCATATAATGGTGGTCCTAAGTGTTTATTTGTAGCATGGGCACGCCCACAAGTGTTTGAACTACGATGATTCACACCATAAACATAAAAACTTCACAAATAATTATTTTGTAAATAACTTAATTCAATTTTTTTTCATTCAAATAAATGCTTAGAGTAATTTATGAGGTTTTACACCAAAGTCACAACAAATTCAATTATTGATATGTATACTATTTAAACAAATAAATTCACATTATTCATTTATGAAGATTTGCACCACAAGCACAACAAGTTCACAAATAATTATTATGTAAATAGATCAATCCAATTATTCATTTTAATATTATTATACAAATAAGTGAGTTTCTTAATACTCACAAATAATTAAAGACAATCACTTTTAATTTGTACTATTATTATAAAATAGTAATAAATTTGAATTGAATTGAATTTTGATTATTGGATTGGGTATATTTTTAAAGAGATGTATAAAAATTCAAAGATTTGGACGCGACGACCATTTGTTTTCCTAGAATAAAATTCAACACTCTTAGAAACATGTTGGGCACCCAAAATTCCAAAACCTGACTACTCTAGCTTGAATTTTTAAAATTTCAACTGAATTTTATCAAAATCATGTAGAAAAAATCAACATATTCCAAACAAAATCACGAATTTTTTATACTGTGCGTATTTTTAATGATATTATTAGATTATTGATGGATATTAATATCATTGTCACATGCCCCAATTTTGTAAAAAAAATATATTATCATATTTGATTTTATTTCAAGACAATATGTTAAAATTTTATGCTAAGTTGTAAATGATGACTCAGGGAGTCAAAGATGTGAATGTAATTCTGAATATTTTAATTATAAATAAATAAAAGTGGAGGCAACAGCTTGGGAGATTTGTTAAAAGAGTGTTTACTGGTCAAGTTGGTGGAGGAGACTTGGTGGAGAGCAAATAGACAAGTGGGAGCATCCTCAAACACTTCCAATGTTACAGGTGGAAACCTCCCTACATTTGAGGTCATGATCCCCCAAAAAAGTGGGATCAGAGCATGTGGCTCAATTAATCACAATTAACCCCAAAAGACCTTGGCAATCTTAATAAAAATACCCATTGAAGAGAGCCGAGGCTGCTCATTCCAAAAAGAGAACCATTCAAATGAATGTACTTCAGAGGATTTCATTAGGAAGGGAATTTGTGGAATGTGTTTGAGGGGTAAACTGCAGAAAGTGATCTAGTGCAGCTTTTTAGCTGAAGGATCTTAGTGCTGAGTGCAGAGTTAGCACTGAGTCATTGGACTAGTATCTTGTTGCATGCTCCACCAGTTCTCAGCCAAGGAGACCAAGAACAAGCTTGGGGGTCCTAAGAAGTCGCTGTGTGAGCGCTCTCGAGGAGTTGGTAGTGAGGAATAGCCTCCCAACGTTGTTGTTGTCTAGTTGAAAACAAGTTATACAGTCTTTTATTTAGTGTGTTAAAAGTTGATATCTGAGAATGAATGATTTACATGTTTTGTAGTGAACTGTTAAATCTTGTAATCTTTTAGTTATTTGAATATTGAATCTATATTTGATGAAATAATCCTAACATGTGTTTTTCCCCGTCTGGAATGGACTAAACCATACTCTAGCACAGGCAGCGTAATTTAAATAGATAAAAGATAGGATAGAAATCTAATTTGAATAAAGTTATTATGTATTTCAAAATGTTCGAATCTTTTCTTTCTGTAGATAGTTGCTTTTAGAAAAGAATATTAATCTGCCTAGTTAGGTTTATTGTTTAAACGAGACTGTGTATTAAGAATGCTAGAAAAAGAAATAGCCATATTATTTTTACCAATAGCAATGTATTATGTTCACGAGTTGTTCAAGTAGGTAAGTTATTTCTTTTTACACTACTTTCTTCTGTAAACTACACTACTATCTTGAAATAGAGAAGATAGAAACAACTTAGATATAATGCCTATCTTTTTATGTTAAGCAAAGAATTAAGTATGGTTCTTTTAGTTTATTTCTTTTACTGATAATAATAATAAACTTAACCCGCAACTATTCAAATGCTAGATAGAGTTTAGCAACATATATATTTCTAAAGACAAATTAATCTAAAGATAAAGAGTATCTTAACAGAGAACTATATAGCTCCAACAGTAATTTATTTATATAACTAAAATAACTAAGATACGATAGTAATATATTTTTAAATTAATAAGTATTATAACAAGAAATGGTTTTGTAAATAGATTATACATGTAAAGGAATAATGACAACGTCATAACCCTTATTTCATTTCTTAGTAAGCTAATAGAAATAATACTACTAAATGAACTAAATTAATACAGATTGGTCATAGTCTTTATTAAATAAGTGTATGCACAAATACAAGCTTAAGTATTTATATTATATACAGATAATAGTATTACATAAATAATATCGTTTATAAATTAACAATTCTTTAAACAAAATGAAGGAATCTTAAAGTAAGAACGAGAGTTTAATTCATTAAACCCTAACCTTGAAATCCTTGAGTACTAAAATGGTTTAAAATTCTATTAGCAGTATTCTAATCTATTTATTAACAATACAGAAAATATCTTCTTAGAAGTTAAATAGGGTTAAAACCCTAGCTCATAATTCCGAGTTGAAATTACTGAGTTTTCTTTAAAATATACAAAAGCATTACAGTAGTAACCCAAGATAAGCAATAAACTTATTTCTTTTTATATAAACATTAAAAGAACATTTTAAATTCATTTACACAGAGATAAAATACAATTACATAAAGGAGAACAAGTTTAAGTTTAAGACAGACTGTCCTAAAGATATTTACATTATATCCACGAGCCCGAAGGCCGAATGTAAGTCAAAACATTAACAAAGTACAAAAACTCAGCTAAGAGCCGAGTATCCACATCGTGCTTTGGAGTATGAACAAGTATAAACATAATATTACAAAATTGTAAGTTCAACCTTAATACGAGAGGAGATCTTTACAAGACATAGCTTAAAGCCGAAGTCACCTTGCGAACAACAAGGGTCTAAATCAAAATAAAAACTATAAAAACGGAGAACAACAACCCAATACTGGGTGCAACACGGCTGAGACTTTTTCCAACTGCAAGAGTCTGTATAAGCAGGGGGAACCAAGTTCAAAACCGGAGCTTACCGTGAATGATTCATGGAGCCATTTATGCAGCACGACGGTCAACCTTGGAGACGAGCCAACCTACATTATAAACAACCAAAGTTATTTAAAAATCAGAAACCTTTATGCAAAAAAGAACAATAAACAACAATAGCTCTTAATTATTATTTTTACTCACCTTAACTGGAAGTGAAAACAATGGAGGCCCGGACGAACAGTAACACCACGAACAACGCTAAAAAGAGCCAAACCCTCATTCTTTCCAGGGATGGAGATGACGGGACTCTGGTGTTTTTCACAACTATCAGCAAAGGTGTGGGTAAGCCTGAGCAAATTGTTTTAAATGTTATTCGACAGAGAATTGTTTTCTGAAGTTTAACAAGTAGGTATGGAAAGGCTAAAAGAGCATGCAGAGGAGGAGTCTCCAGTTACTGAAACAAGAAATATACCAAGAGATCCTATACTAGAATATTTAACTACCAATTCATCATAATTGTTACAGACTATAAAGGACCTAAAAACTGAAATGGAGTCTGTAAAGTGAGAAAATGAAAGGATTCTGAGGGTTCAAGAAGAGCTTAATCAGATCCTAACTAAGAAGTTTCAAACTGAGGGTAGGGGTAGAAGAACCAAATCAGAAGATATTAGTCATCAACGTAAATCTAAACAGATGAAACATACTAAAACTGAAAGTAGTTCATCTTTTGAGGTGTTTGGTGAACAATGAAACTATCATACTAGCAGTGATAGTAGTGATGATAATCAGTACACTAAAAACAGGAAATATAAACCTTATGAGGAGATTTTCGGAGAATTCAAAAAGATAAAACCACCAACCTTTAATGGAGAGACTGAGAAGGGGGAGGAAGCTAAATCTTGGTTATTTGGGATGAAGAAGTACTTCCAAATATATAACTATTCTAACCAGTTAAAGGCTAGAATGACTATATATAACCTCTTAGGAAAGACTGACATTTGGTGGCAGGACTTGAAAAGAGTTAAGGGAATAAAAGAGAAAAATGTAAACTGGAGTACCTTTAAGAGGTATTTCAAAAAGAAATTCCTATCTGAGCAGGATTATGAGGACAGAGCCAAAGAGTTTTATGAGCAGAAGTTAGGATCAATGACAATGAAGGATCTGAACATCAAGTTATTAAGTCTATTTAGGTGTCTACCATACCTTGTACATGAGAAACAAGGTACAATGATTCCTTAGTTGTCTACCTTATCATATTAAAGATAGAATTGAATATGATAATCTAAATACTTTGGAGGAAGCTATGAGAAAAGCCAACTTCTGTTTTGAGAAGAATCAGAAGAAAGAAAGGTTGGCCAACTGGAAGGATAAGAAAAATAATAATAAGTTTGAACAAAAGAAGAAGGATTTTGTGCCTAATAGAAATTCTAAGAATAATAAGGCCAAAAGCTATCCTAATAAAAAGAACTTCCAAGGAAATAGGAACAATACACCCAACAACCAGAACAATCCTAAAGGTAAGGAATTTGCAAATAATTAGGGAAATTTTACCAAGAATTTTGAGCGCAAAGAGCCTATCAAGTGTTGGGAGTGTAATGGCCCACACTATGCTTCAGTTTGTTCAAACCAGAAGAAGACTGTTAACAACATTCATACCATATAGGAGGAGATGACCGTTGGGGAACTAGAAAGGAGCATGCCTAGAATCAAAGTAGCCTTAGAGAACCGACAAGCTGAATATCAGACTTGCATGGTGGAAGTAGAAGGTATGATAGATCAGACCCCTGTAACTATTTTGATTGATCCAGGAGCTAGTCTTAGTTATATTGCACCTCAAATAGTAGAAAAATGTAAATTAATTGTTGAAAAATTTAAAAATTCATGGTTAGTTCAGTTAGCCACTCGTGCTAAAAGAAAAGTAACTTTTTTTTGTTAAAGAATGTGCAATAGTTATGGATAAATTTGAAACTGTTGTTAAACTTAATGTTTTGCCTCTTGGTTCTTATGATTTGTTGATTGGTATGGACTGGTTAAAACAACATAGAGTAATTCTAAATTGTTATGATAAAACTTTCGCATTCTTAAACAGTGATGAAAAACCAGTAAGTGTTAAAGGAATACCTAGAAAAACCACCATAAGGCAGATTTCTTCCCTACAGCTTAAGAGAGCTATTAGAAAGGGATGTAAAGTTTATGCAGTAACAATTACCGATGAGGAAAGTATAATTAAAATAGATAAGTTAAAAATGGAAGACATACCAGTCTTAAAAGAATACGTTGATGTATTCCTAGAAGAAATTCCCGGATTACCTCCAAAAAGGGAATTGGATTTCACCATTGAGCTGGTACCGGGTGCAGTACCTAGCTCAAAGGCCCCTTATCGAATGAACATACTCGAACTTAATGAAATAAAATCTCAATTAAAAGAATTAATTGATAAAAAGTGTATTCGACCAAGTGTGTCTCCCTGGGGGGCACCTGCCATCTTCGTCAAGAAGAAGGACGGAACTATGCGACTTTGCATAGATTACTATCAGTTAAACAAGATGACCATAAAAAATGGATATCCGTTACCCCGCATAGATGATCTGTTTGATCAATTACGTGGAGCCACGGTGTTTTCAAAAATAGATTTAAGGTCTGGATATCATCAAGTAAGGATTAAACATGAAGACATCTTTAAGACAACTTCCAGAACTAGATATGGTAATTACGAATTTGTCGTAATGCCATTCGAGCTTACTAATGCCCCAACTATTTTCATGTGTTTGATGAACAACGTGATGTATAAGTATTTAGATAAATTTGTGGTTGTGTTTATCCGCGACATTCTTATCTATTCAAAACCTGAAGAAGAACATAAAAAACATCTAAAAATTGTTTTGCAAGAGTTGCGAGAACATCAACTCTTCGCAAATTTTAGTAAATGTGATTTATTCAAGGATAAGATTCTGTATTTAGGTCATGTAGTGACCAAGGAAGGAATTTCCATAGATCCTGAAAAGATAAGGGCAATCGAGGATTGGCTGGTTCCTAAGGATGTGACGGATGTTTGATCTTTCATGGGCATTATCGGTTACTATCGGAGGTTCATTGAAGGTTTTTCGAGGATAGAAAATCCAATAACTTCCTTCCAGAAGAAGGGAAAGAAGTTTGACTGGAATAAAAAATGTGAAGAAAGATTTAAAAAGTTAAAAACTTTATTAACCAGCGCACCTATTTTAAGAATAACAGATCCTAATAAAGAATTTGTAGTGTGCACTGATGCATGTAATGATGGCTTAGGTGGTGTTCTGACTCAAGAAGGGAATCTTATTGCCTATGAGTCTAGAAAGTTAAAAGTTCATGAAAATAATTATGCAACATATGATCTGGAATTAACAGCTGTAATACACACCTTAAAGATGTGGCGACATCACCTAATTGGTAGAAAATTTGTTTTAATGACTAATAATAAAGGGTTGAAGTATCTTTTATATCAGCCAAATTTAAATGCCAGACAAGCTAGGTGGTTAGCTTTCTTAAGCGAGTGTGATTTTCAAATTCAGCATATAAAAGGTAAAGAAAATAAAGTTGTTGATGCATTAAGTAGGAATGCAAGGCTGAATTTTGCAACAGCTATAAGCACCTATGTTTCAAACTTCGAGGAATAGCTTAAAGAAGGGATAGAACAAGATGACATTTACCAAAATTTGCAAGCTAAAGCTAAAGAAAATCCAACAGAAAACTTATTTAAAGGTTACAGTTTAAATGAAAAAGAATTTTTACTGTATAAAGATAGAATGTATGTACCTAATGTACCTAAAGTTAAACTGTTAATTCTGGATGAAATTCATAAAACACCATATTCAAGTCATCTAGGCTATCAAAATACTATAACTATGTTAAGAAAAGAGTATTTCTGGCCAAATATGAAAACTGAAGTACTAGAATATATTGCTAGGTGTTTTGAATGTTAACAAGTAAAAACTGAACATCAACACCCAGTTGGTTTGCTTCAGCCATTACCCATTCCTAGCTGGAAATGGGAGATAATTAGTCTAGATTTTATTACTACGTTGCCTGAAAATCAAAATCGGAATGATTCTATCACGGTAGTAGTTGATAAGTTAAGCAAAGCAGCTCACTTTATACCTGTTAAAACTACTTATAAACATGCAAACATACCTGATATTTTTCTAAAACAGATTTTTCGATTACATGGAGTACCAAAAGTCATAATCTCAGATAGAGATCCTAAGTTTACGGGAAACTTTTGGAAGTCTTTGTTTAAAGGGTTAAACACCACATTAAATTTTAGTACGTCTTTCCATCCTCAAATAGATGGACAAACTGAAAGGTTAAATGAAGCATTAGAAGATCTATTAAGAATGTATGTGAAAGACCAGCCTGGTAAATGGGAGGACTATTTACATCTCGTAGAATTTGCTTATAATAATAATTATCAGACATCAGCCAGATTTAGTCCTTTTGAAATTTTATCTGCACGAAAATGTAATACTCCTATATCTTGGAGTAATTCAGTAGATAGATTGGTATTAGGTCTAGAACTGTTAAAATAAATAGAAGAAATTATAAAAAAAGTGTAGGGAAATTTGAAAGTGGCACAGGATCGACAAAAAAGTCAAGCAGACTTAAAAAGAACTCCAAAGGAGTTTCAGGTAGGTGAACATGTGTTCATCAAGGTAAGGCCAAAAAAGAGCTCTCTAAGATTGTGGAGTTGGGAAAATTGACACCTCATTACTGTGGCCCATTTGAAATTCTATCTAGGATTGGACAAGTAGCTTATCAATTAACATTACCACCTAATTTAAGAGTACATAATGTTTTTCACATTTCCGTTTTAAAGAAATATGTTCATGATGCTACTCATGTTGTTAACTGGAATGATGTACAGGTGGAACCATAATGATATTTTCTAGTGGAACTGGACTGTATCCTCAAGAGGAGGGAGATTACACTTTGGAACCACACCATTGGACAGGTGAAGGTGCAATGGAAGCACCTTAGTCCAGAGAAAACCACCTGGGAATTGGAAAGTAAAATGTGAGATGCATATCCAATTTTGTTTCAGGGTAATTCTAAGGATGAAGAATAAATAACATCGAGGACGATGTTATATTCTAAGGGGGTGTGTATGTCACATGCACCAATTTTGTAAAAAAAATATATTATCATATTTGATTTTATTTCAAGAGAATATGTTAAAATTTTATGCTAAGTTGTAAATGATGACTTAGCAGAGTCAAGGATGTGAATGTAATTCTGAATATTTTAATTATAATAAATAAAAGTGGAGACAATAGCTTGGGAGAGTTGTTAGAAGAGTTTTCACTGATCAAGTTGGTGGAGGAGACTGGGTGGAGAGCAAATAGACAAGTAGCAGCATCCTCAAACACTTCTAATGTTGCAGGTGGCAACCTCCCTACATTTGGGGTCATGATCCCCCAAGAAAGTGGGATCAGAGAAGGTGGCTCAATTAATGACAATTAACCCAAAAAGTCCTAGGCAGTCTTAATAAAAATACCCATTGAAGAGAGTTGAGGCTGCTCATTCCAAGAACAGAACCATTCAGGTGAATGTACTTCAGAGGATTTCATTGGGAAGGGAATTTGTGGAATGTGTTTGAGGGGTAAACTACAGAAAGTGATCTAGTGTAGCTTTTTAGCTGAATGATGTTACTGCTGAGTGCAGAGTTAGTACTAATTCATTGGACTAGTATCTTGTTGTATGCTCCACCAGTTCTCAGCTAAGGAGACCAGGAACATGCTCGGGGGTCATGAGAAGTCGTTGTTTGAGCGCTCTCTAGGAGTTGGTAGGAAGGAACGTGCTCCCAATGTTGTTGTTGTCCATCTTAAAACAGGTTCTATAGTCTTTTATTTACTATGTTAAAAGTTTATATCTCAAAATGAATGAATAATGAATGATTTATATGTTTTGTAGTGAACTGTTAAAGCTTGTAATCTTTTAGTTATTTAAATATTGAATCTGTATTTGATGAAATAATCCTAACCTGTGTTTTTCCCCGTCTGGAATGGACCATACCGTACTCTAGCATAGGTAGTATAATTTAAATAGATGAAAGATATGATAGAAATCTGATTTGAATAAAGTTATTATGTATTTTAGAATGTTGGAATCTTTTCTTTCTGTAGATAGTTGCTTTCAGAAAAGAATATTAATATGCCTAGTTAGATTTATTGTTTAAATCAGACTGTGTATTAAGAATGCTAGAAAAAGAAATAGCCATATTATTTTTACTAATAGCAATGTATTATATTCACGAGTTGTTCAAGTAGGTAAGTTATTTCTTTTATACAGTACTTTCTGCTGTAAACTACACTACTATCTTGAAACAAAGAAGATAGAAACAACTCAGATATAATTCCTATCCTTTTATGTTAAGCAAAGAATTAAGTATGGTTCTTTTAGTTTATTTCTTTTACTGATAATAATAATAAACTTAACCTGCAACTATTCGAACCATAGATAGAGTTTAGCAACATATATATTTCTAAAGACAAATTAATCTAAAGATAAAGAGTATCTTAACAAAGAACTATATAGCTCCAACAGTAATTTATTTATATAATTAAAATAGCTAAGATACGACAGTAATTTATGTTTAAATTAATAAGTATTATAACAAGAAATGGTTCTGTAAATAGATTATACATGTAAAGGAATAATGACAGGGTCGTAACCCTTATTTCATTTCTTAATAAGCTAACAAAAATAATACTATTGAATGAACTAAACTAATACACACTAGTCACAGTCTTTATTAAATAAGTGTATGCACAAATACAAGCTTAAGTATTTATATTATATAAAAATAATAGTATTACATAAAAAAATATCGTTTACAAATTAACAATTCTTTAAAGAAAATGAAGGAATCTAAAATAAGAACCAGAGTTTAAGTCATTAAATGCTAACCTAGAAATCCTTGAGTACTAAAATGGTTTAAAATTCTATTAACAGTAATCTAATCCATTTATTAACAATACATAAAATATCTTCTTACAAGTTAAATAGGGTTAAAACCCTTGCTCGTAATTCTGAGCTGAAATTATTCAGTTTTCTTTAAAATATACAAAACCATTACAGCAGTAACCCAAGATAAGCAGTAAACTTATTTCTTTTTATATAACCATTAAAAGAACATTTTAAATTCATTTACACAGAGATAAAATACAATTACATAAAGGAGAATGAGTTTAAGTTTAAGACAGAGTGTCATAAAGATATTTACATTATATTCACGAGCCCGAAGGCCAAATGTAAGTCAAAACATTAACAAAGTACAAAAACTCAGCTAAGAGCCGAGTATCCACATCGTGCTTTGGAGTATGAACAAGTATAAACATAATATTAGAAAATTGTAAGTTCAACCTTAATATGAGAGGAGAGATTTACAAGACATAGCTTAAAGTTGAAGTCACCTTACAAACTGCAAGGGTTTAAATCAAAATAAAAACTATAAAAAACCAAGAAACACAGCCGAGACATTTTCCAACTGCAAGAGTCTGTACAAGAAAGGGGAACCATGTTCGAAACCGAAGCTTACCATGAACGATTCGTGGAGCCATTTATACAGCACGATGGTCAACCTTGGAGATGAGCCAACCTACATTATAAAGAACCAAAGATATTTAAAAATCAGAAAACCTTTTGCGGAAAAGAATAATAAACAACAATAGCTCTTAATTATTTTTTTACTCACCTTAACTAGAAGTGAAAACAATGGATCCCCGAATGAACAGTAACACCATGAACAACGCTAAAAAGAGCCAAACCCTCATTCTCGTCGAGGATGGAGAGGACGGGACTCTAGTATTTTTCACAACTATCAGCAGAGGTGTGGGTAAGCATGAGCAAAGGCTGCAAAGAAGTCAATAAGCATGGAGTCGGACTATTACCAACATAGAAGTAGGAAAACTAAAACCCTACGACGAAGGAGCTTTGCAATCACACACAATAAGCTCAAGCTTTCACCAATGATAGACCACGATAGAAGGACAGAAAAAGAAGTCACAGGCGGACTGTAAAGCCATGTGCAAGGAGGGCAGTGATCTCTGACCAAAAGAAATAAATTACAGTGAAGGTGAACAATAGAACCCAACTCAAGGGAGTAAGACACAACAAACACCAGCGAGGGAGCCTCTGCAACTACTTTCCACTCACGACCGCCATGGGAGCTTGCATAGCAGCCCACAGGGCCAACGCAAATGTTGGAACTCAAATAAGCCAAGGGTTAGGGTTGACAGCTATTTATGCAACCAGTGCATGGCCTATATACTTCCACGTGGTCGCAACATTATAATCATGCAGTGGGTCAACTTTCCATAGTCACCTGCATTTCATAATAATCATTTAATCACCCAATGATTTCATCAAATAGCATATGATCTCGATAGTTTGCATGGGTTCCATATATTATGATAATTTTTTAACGTTAATATTCAGCTCATCATTGGCATGGGTTTGCAACATTATTATAACATTGACTTAATACATAACATAGTCCTTTAGCCTCATAACCAAAAGAAATACCTTATATAATTTATCGATAACCAATGTTATGAGATATCGTTAGTAAAAGCTAGTGAGGATTATGTTTCTTTTTACATAGTAAGTTATACTAATGAGTATCGTGGGGAGAAGTTACAAAGTTATATCAACATTATCGTTAGTTATATGCATAGTATATATGTGAGTATTCACCCCTTTTTGAATAGTTACAAACCATTAAAGCTTATAGTAATATCATCATTGTGAAATAGGATGGAATAACTAAGTTGTTACCTATAGTATTTTAAGATAAATTATGAAATCATTGACTTATAAACAGTCAAGTTAATGGTGTAATAATAACTATATTTTAGTTCCAGTTCTTTTCAAGGTGATATAAATTAATACCTAGCATTCAACTTGAGTACTTCGCATAGTATAGTTTTGAGTAGGATAATAAGTAATATACAAATGCAACATTAAAGAAATATTTTATGTGGATAAACAAATATTTTATGCATATTTATATGTCTTAGAAACTAGCAAAGTTTTGTAGCAAACTGTGTAATGGCAAGGGAAATGTAAGAACATTTCCTATGAGCTCTTTTACTTAATACAGATCCATGGGATCTTATCTTAGAATTTGTGGCTATTTCTCATTACTTGGATTATAGTTTTACATTATTCCAGAGATTTAACATAAGATGAAAATATTGGCTCTAGAAGAAAAAGACCAACCTCGAAAGTTATTCATGGAGATAACTTAATACAGGAAATGTATTATAGAATTGATAGGACATGCATAAAAAAATTAAAAATAAAAATAAAAAACTAATTTTATTAAGCAGTTGGTTAGAATAGTATTATAAATTGATAATGTATAATACCGATAGAATGATGATCATAGCATTACAGGTTATGTGCTCTAAATAGAAGTAACTCACAACAAAGATCATAGGTTGTGAATCAAGGGAAGCATTTACTGTTGCTATTTACATTTAAGAAGGAAACTCTGTTACTAGTATTTCTTTGACAAGAATATCTGAAAGAAAAAGAAACTACTTGTTTACCTCATAGAAGTAGCTTGATATATATCAACTTATTTTACTAAGCTAGTTATTTGCAAATAGTATTATGGTTGGATGCTTATAGAATTAAAGACATGATTCGATCTTTCATATCTATGGAACCTGTAAGAACAAGCAAGCTTCTTACGTTAGATTAAAACGCTAAGTAAGCCCAGGAATTCAAAGACAGTTCCACCTACTTGACACAAATTAAAACTCATTAGTAAAATTGGAAAGAAGGTGTATTGCACAAGTTAAACACAAGTTAAACCTAAACCTTGTAACAAACAGTATAATGATGAGTTAACTAAATCAAGATTATGTATAAACTAATCTGATAACTGTGTCTTACATAGCTAACTGTTAGCTGTTAGTAAACCGCAGTCTTAGCATTTAATGTATTAACAAAATTTTAAATTTTTGTGAAAATTTGGGGTTTTGACATGTGGTAACAGAGCACAAGGTTCAAACACTAGGCCTTAATGGAGCCCAACTAAATTTTAGGAAACAGTAACTGAATTATTATGCGGACGTTTTTTTTTTCTTTTAAATGTTATTCGACAGAGAATTGTTTTTTGAAGTTTAACAGGGAGGTATGGAAAGGTTGGAAGAGTATGCAAAGGAGGAGTCTCCAGTTACTGAAACAAGAAATCTACCAAGAGATCCTATACCAGAGGATTTAACTACCAATTCCTCATAATTGTTACAGACTGTAAAGGACCTAAAAACTAAAATGGAGTCTGTAAAGCGAGAAAATGAAAGGATTATGAGGGCTCAAGAAGAGCTTAATCATATTTTAACTAAGAAATTTCAAACTGAGGGTAGGGGTAGAAGAATCGAATTAGAATATATTAGTCATCAATGTAAATCTAAAAAGATGAAACATACTAAAACTGAAAGTAGTTCATTTTCTGAGGTGTTTGGTGAACAATGAAACTATCATACTACCAGTGACAATATTGATGATAATCAGTACACTAAAAAGAGGAAATACAAACCTTATGAGGATATTTCCAGAGAATTCAAAAAGATAAAACCACCAACCTTTGATGGAGAGACTAAGAAGGGGGAGGAATTTGAATCCTGGTTATCTGGGATGAAGAAGTACTTCCAAATATATAACTATTCTAACCAGTTAAAGGCTAGAATGACTATATATAACCTCTCAAGAAAGACTGACATTTGGTAGCAGGACTTGAAAAGAGTTAAAGGAATAAAATATAAAAATGTAAACTAGAGTACCTTTAAGAGGTATTTCAAAAAGAAATTCCTGTCCGAGCAGTGTTATGAGGAGAGAGCCAAAGAGTTTTATGAGCTGAAGTTAAGATCAATGAAAATGAAGGATCTGAATAGTAAGTTCTTAATTCTACTTAGGTATGTACCATACCTTGTAGATGAGAAACCAAAGGTACAACGATTCCTTAGTTTTCTACCTTATCATATTAAAGATAGAATTGAATATGATAACCCAAATACCTTGGAGGAAGCTATGATATAAGCTAACTTCTGTTTTGAGCAAAATAGGAAGAAAGAAAGCTTCGCCAACTAGAAGACTAAGAAAAATAATAATCAGTTTGAACAAAAGAAGAAGGATTTTGTGCCTAATATAAATTATAAGAATAATAAGGCCAAAAACTATCCTAATAACAAAAACTTCCAAGGAAATAGGAACAATACACCAACAACCAGAAAAATCCTAAAGGTAAGGAATTTGCAAATAATCAGGGAACTTTTACCAAGAATTTTGAGTGCAAAGAGCCTATCAAGTGCTGGGAGTGTAATGGCCCACACTATGCTTCAGTCTGTCCAAACCAGAAGAATACTGTTAGCAACATTCATACCACACAAGAGGAGATGACCATTGGGGAACTAGCAAGGAGCATGCCTAGAATCAACACAGCGTTGGAGAACCGATACGCTGGATATCAGACTTCCATGGTGGAAGTAGAAGGCATGATAAATCAGACCCCTGTAATTATTTTGATTGATCTAGGATCTAGTCTCAGTTATATTGCACCTCAAATAGTAGAAAAATGTAAATTATCTGTTGAAAAATTTGAGAATTCATGGTTAGTTTAGTTAGCCACTGGTGCTAAAAGAAAAGTAACTTGTTTTGTTAAAGAATGTGCAATAGTTATGGATAAATTTGAAACTGTTATTAAACTTAATGTTTTGCCTCTTGGTTCTTATGATTTGTTGATTGGTGTGGACTGGTTAGAACAACATAGAGTAATTCTAAACTGTTATGATAAAACTTTCACCTGCTTAAACAATTATGAAAAACCAGTAAGTGTTAAAGGAATACCTAAGAAAACCACCATAAGGAAAATTTCTACCCTACAGCTTAAGAGAGTTGTTATAAAGGGATGTAAAGCTTATGCAGTAACAATTACTGATGAGTAAAGTATAATTAAAACAGATAAGTTAAAAGTGGAACAAATACCAGTCTTAAAAGAATATGTTGATGTATTCCCAGAAGAAATTATGGGATTACCTCCAAAAAGGGAATTGGATTTCACCATTGAGCTGGTACCGGGTGCAATACCTATCCCAAAGGCCCCTTATCGAATGAACATACTCGAACTTAATGAATTAAAATCTCAATTAAAAGAATTAATTGATAAAAAGTATATTCAACCAAGTGTGTCTCCTTAGGGGGCACCTGTCATCTTCGTCAAGAAGAAGGGCAGAACTATGCGACTTTGCATAGATTACCGTCAGTTAAACAAGATGACCATCAAAAATCGATATCCGTTACCACGCATAGATGATCTATTTGATCAACTTCGTGTAGCCACGGTGTTTTTAAAAATAGATTTAAGGTCTGGATATCATCAAGTAAGGATTAAACATGAAGACATCTTTAAGACAACTTTCAAAACTAGATATGTTCATTACAAATTTGTCGTAATGCCATTCGGGCTTACTAATGGCCCGACTGTTTTCATGTGTTTAATGAACAACGTGCTGCATAAGTATTTAGATAAGTTTGTGGTTGTTCTTATCCACGACATTCTTATCTATTAAAAAACTGAAGAAGAACATAAAGAACATCTAAAAATTGTTTTGCAAGAGTTGCGAGAACATCAACTCTTCGCAAAGTTTAGTAAATGTGATTTCTTCAACGATAAGATTCAGTATTTAGGTCATGTAGTGACCAAGGAAGGAATTTTCGTAGATCATGAAAAGATAAGGGCAATCGAAGATTGGCCGGTTCCTAAGGATGTGACGGATGTTCGATCTTTCATGGGCATTACTAGTTACTACCTGAGGTTCATTGAAGGTTTTTCGAGGATAGAAAATCCAATAACTTCCTTGCAGAAGAAGGGAAAGAAGTTTGACTGGAATAAAAAATGTGAAGAAAGATTTAAAAAGTTAAAAACTTTATTAACCAATGCACCTATTTTAAGAATAGAAGATCCTAATAAAGAATTTGCAATGTGCAATGATGCATGTAATGATGGCTTAGGTGTTGTTCTGAATCAAGAAGGGCATGTTATTTCCTATGAGTCTAGAAAGTTAAAAGTTCATGAAAATAATTATGCAACATATGATCTGGAATTAACAGCTGTAATACACGCCTTAAAGATGTGGTGACATCACCTAATTGGCAGAAAATTTGTTTTAATGACTGACAATAAGGGGTTGAAGTATCTTTTAGATCACCCAAATTTAAATGCCAGACAAGCTAGGTGGTTAGCTTTCTTAAGCGAGTATGACTTTGAAATTCAGCATATAAAAGGTAAAGAAAATAAAGTCGCTAATGCATTAAGTAGGAATGCAAGGATGAATTTTGCAGTAGCTATCAACACCTATGTTTCAGACTTGGATGAACAACTTAAAGAAGGAATAGAACAAGATGAAATTTACCAGAATTTGCAAGATAAAGCTAAAGAAAATCCAACAGAAAACTTAATTAAAGGTTACAGTTTAAATGAAAAAGAATTTTTACTGTATAAAGATAGAATGTATGTACCTAATGTACCTAAAGTTAAACTGTTAATTCTGGATAAAATTCATAAAACACCATATTCAAGTCATCCAAGTTATCAAAAGACTATAACTATGTTAAGAAAAGAGTATTCCTGGCCAAATATGAAAACTGAAGTACTAGAATATATTGCTAGATGTTTTGAATGTCAACAAGTAAAAACTGAATATCAACACCCAGCTGGTTTGCTTCAGCCATTACCCATTCCTAGCTAGAAATGGGAGATAATTAGTCGAGATTTTATTACTAGGCTGCCTAAAAATCAAAATCAGAATGATTCTATCATGGTAGTAGTTGATAAGTTAAGTAAAGTAGCTCAGTTTATACCTGTTAAAACTACTTATAAAGTTGCAAACATAGCTGATATTTTTCTAAAATAGATTTTTCGATTACATGGAGTACCAAAAGTCATAATCTCAGATAGATATCCTAAGTTTACATGAAACTTTTGGAAGTATTTGTTTAAAGGGTTAAACACTACATTAAATTTTAGTACTTCTTTCCATCCTCAAATAGATGGACAAACTGAAAGGTTAAACGAAGTATTATAAGATATATTAAGAATGTATGTGAAAGACCAACCTGGTAAATGGGAGGACTATTTACATTTGGTAGAATTTGCTTATAATAATAATTATCAAACATCAGCCAGATTTAGTCCTTTTGAAATTTTATATGGACGGAAATGTAATACTCCTATCTCTTGGAGTAATCCAGTAGATAGATTGGTATTAGGTCCAAAACTGTTAAAAGAAATGGAAGAAATTGTAAAACAAGTGCAGGGAAATTTGAAAGTTGCACAGGATCAGCAGAAAAGTCAAGTAAACTTAAAAAGAAATCCAAAGGAGTTTCAGGTAGGTGAAAATGTGTTCATCAAGGTAAAGCCCAAAAAGAGCTCTATAAGATTGGGGAGTTGTGCAAAATTGGCACCTCGTTACTCTGGCCCATTTGAAATTCTGTCTAGGATTGGACAAGTAGCTTATTAATTAGCATTACCACCTAATTTAAGAGTACATAATGTTTTTCAAATTTCTGTTTTAAATAAATATGTTCATGATGATACTCATGTTTTTAATTGGAATGATGTACAGGTGGAACCAGAAGGAGATTTTCTGGTGGAACTGGACTGTATCCTTGGGAGGAGGGAGATTACACTTCAGAACCGCACCATTGGACAGGTGAAGGTGCAATGGAATCACCTTAGTCCAGAGGAAACCACCTGGGAATTGGAAAGTAAAATGCAAGATGCATATCCAATCCTGTTCCAGGGGAATTCTAAGGATGAAGAATAAATAACATCGAGGACGATGTTATATTCTAAGGGGGTGTGTATGTCACATGCCCCAATTGTGTAAAAAAAATATATTATCATATTTGATTTTATTTCAAGACAATATGATAAATTTTATGCTAAGTTGTAAATGATGACTCATCAGAGTCAAGGATGTGAATGTAATTCTGAATATTTTAATTATAAATAAATAAAAGTGGAGACAACAGCTTGGGAGAGTTGTTAAAAGAGTTTTTACTGGTCAAGTTGGTGGAGGAGATTGGGTGGAGAGCAAATAGACAAGTGGTAGCATCCTCAAACACTTCCAATGTTGCAGGTGGCAAACAAACTACATTTGGGGTCATGATCCCCCAAGAAAGTGGGATCAGAGCAGGTGGCTCAATTAATGACAATTAACCCAAAAAGACCTAGTCAATCTTAATAAACGTACCCATTGAAGGGAGCTAAGGCTGCTCATTCTAAGAACAGAACCATTCAGGTGAATGTACTTCATAGGATTTCATTGGGAAGGGAATTTTTGGAATGTGTTTGAGGGGTAAACTGCAAAAAGTGATCTAGTGCAGCTTTTGAGCTGAAGGATGTTACTGCTAAGTGCAGAGTTAGTACCGAGTCATTGGACTAGTATATTGTTGTATGCTCCACCCGTTCTCAGCCAAGGAGACTAGAAAGAGGCTCGAGGGTCCTAAGAAGTCATTATTTAAGTGCTCTCCAAAAGTTGGTAGGGAGGAATGACCTCCCAATGCTGTTGTTGTCCATCTTAAAACAGGTTCTACAGTCTTTTATTTACTGTGTTAAAAGATTATATCTGAGAATGAATGAATACTGAATGATTTACATGTTTTGTAGTGAACTGTTAAAGCTTGTAATCTTTTAGTTATTTGAATATTGAATCTATATTTGATGAAATAATCCTAACCTATGTTTTTCCCCATCTGGAATGGACCAGACCGTACTCTAGCACAGGCAATATAATTTAAATAGATGAAAGATATGATAGAAATCTGATTTGAATAAAGTTATTATTTATTTCAGAATGTTGGAATCTTTTCTTTCTGTAGATAGTTGCTTTCAGGAAAGAATATTAATCTGCCTAGTTAGGTTTATTGTTTAAACGAGACTGTGTATTAAGAATGCTAGAAAAAGAAATAGCCATATTATTTTTACTAATAGCAATGTATTATATTCACGAGTTGTTCAAGTAGGTAAGTTATTTATTTTATTTAGTACTTTCTTCTGTAAACTACACTATTATCTTGAAACAGAGAAGATAAAAACAACTGAGATATAATGCCTATCTTTTTATGTTAAGCAAATAATTAAGTATGGTTCTTTTACTTTATTTCTTTTACTGATAATAATAATAAACTTAACCCGCAACTATTTGAACCCTAGATAGAATTTAGCAATATATATATTTCTAAAGACAAATTAATCTAAAGATAAAGAGTATCTTATCAAAGAACTATATACCTCCAACAGTAATTTATGTTTAAATTAATAAGTATTATAACAAGAAATGGTTCTCTAAACAGATTATACATGTAAAGGAATATTGACAGGGTCGTAACCCTTATTTTATTTCTAAATAAGCTAACAGAAATAATACTATTGAATGAACTAAACTAATACAGATTAGTCACGGTCTTTATTAAATAAGTGTATGCACAAATACAAGCTTAAGTATTTATATTATATAGAAATAATAGTATTACATAAATAATATCGTTTATAAATTAATAATTCTTTAAACAAAATGAAGGAATCTTAAAGTAAGAACCAAAGTTTAATTCATTAAACCCTAACCTGGAAATCCTTGAGTATTGAAATGGTTTAAAATTCTATTAACAATAATCTAATCTATTTATTAACAATACAAGAAATATCTTCTTAGAAGTTAGATAGGGTTAAAACCATAGCTCGTAATTCTGAGCTGAAATTACTCAGTTTTCTTTAAAATATACAAAACCATTACAGTAGTAACCCAAGATAAGTACTAAACTTATTTCTTTTTATATAACCATTAAAAGAACATTTTAAATTCATTTACATAAAGATAAAATACAATTACATAAAGGAGAACGAGTTTAAGTTTAAGACAGACTGTCCTAAAGATATTTACATTATATCCACGAGCCCGAAGGCTGAATGTAAGTCAAAACATTAACAAAGTACAAAAACTCAGCTAAGAGCCGAGTATCCACTTCGTGCTTTGGAGTATGAACAAGTATAAACATAATATTACAAAATTGTAAGTTCAACCTTAATACAAGAGGAGATATTTACAAGACATAGCTTAAAGCCGAAGTCACCTTGCGAACGGTAAGGGTTTAAATCAAAATAAAAACTATAAAAAACGGAGAACAACAACCCAATACTGGGTGCAAAACTGCAAGAGTCTGTACAAGCAGGGGGAACTATGTTCGAAACCAGAGCTTACCGTGAACGATTTATGGAGCCATTTATGCAGCATGACGGTCAACCTTGGAGACGAGCCAACTTGCATTATAAAGAACCATCTTTCCTAAGAGTTATCCCCCAATAAAAGATTTTGGCATCCAAGGCCAAAAGGAACACCTCGAACCACTACGCATGATTTGTCGGGGGCATTATTTTCCCTAAGTGAGGAAAACAATACCATTATGAGGTCTATCCCAGTATATATCGATCTAATGGTTTTGTATATTGTCATAGGAGGAAAGATGGGTCTTACACCCTAAGGGAAGCTTTGAAACACACCCATGAATTTAAGTGTTGATATATGTTATATTAGGTATGGGTCTTAGAACCTTCGACATAGTTATGGGAGGAATCATAGGACTTTTTCCCTAAAGCATGGTTTTAGGCATCTCAGGCTAGGATCAATGACTCAAACTGTCACATAGGAGATCATGCACGATGTAGTAGATCATTATCCTTAAAGTGGGATAAGTGTGTAAATATGCATTTTTTTGCACTCTAGGTGGGTATTGGACCATTGTTGGAAAACAAATTGAGGGAATTATACCATGGCGTAATATTATTGAGGTAATGGGAAATGATTACAGCCATGAACCATAAAATGCATCCTTCAAAATGGATATTTGCAATAAAATTTGGATATGGGCACAATCAAGGATTTTCACATAATGGGATGGATCTTGAGGCCTCAACTCGAGTCACATGAAGAAAGAAAGAGCCTTATGTAGGTTTTCTAGGGAATTGGGACTGACGCTCTAGGGAATAATACCATGTCTTTGATCCTAAAGAATAGAGTGAGAAATACATATCCATGTACAATTCCTCGAAGCACCATGACACATGACTTAATAGGGGTATCCATGGAGCTATGTATGTAGGTATTGTATCCTTAGGGCCTTGCACATGGTGAATGTAGGATACCTATATCTTGGTACGTAAATGAGTGTTCTAGGAATTCACTTTAGTTTAATGATATTGGTGAACTATGTGGTCATAGTTCACAATTCCACATGAAATTTTATGATCATTGAATGCCACGTTTTTGGCACTATCATAATGTGACATAATCATTGACTAGTGTCACAATGTGACATAATCCTTGATGAATGTCAAAGGAAACGTAAACCTTGATAAACATCACAATGAGACATAACCCTTGATGAATGTCAAAGGAAACGTTATTCTTTATAAACATAAAAATGAGACATAACCCTTGTGGGTTGCATCTTTGGTTGTGTCGCATATTTGGTTGTGTCAGAATATAGAGCACACTGTAGGGAACCATGGGTGATTGTCATCAACCAATGTCACAATGTGACATAACCCTTAATGAACAACACAATGGAACATAATCCTTAATGAATTTTGAATGCCACATTAATACAAAATGGTAATAATATTACAAAATGAAACAAAACATTAATCAATGCATATTAAAAATACTGTTATATCCTATTAAAATTCTTGATGCAGAAATTACAAATTTATTGCACAAAGTAGAACATAGTGCAATGGAAACATATGCATAGGCAAAAGTGCAATGTAATATTTCTGATTTTAATGCCACATTTAGGAATTTATAACCATGGTTAATTATAGTACATTATCACAAAAAAAAAACATATGACCCATGGACTTTTAGAAACAACCATGGTTAATTATACAATATCACGAAATGTATGACCCATGGACACTTAGAAATGTGTTGCATGTTTTTGTGTGTCGACATATACTAGACATTGTAGCGAACCACCGCTGACTTTGGTCAACCATGTTTCACTTTAGTTTTACAATAGTAAACCATGGTTTTCTTTAGTGACTCATGTTTGATGTTATAGTGGACATTGTAGAGAACCATGGTTCACTTTGAACCATGTTTCACAGGGTTATGTTGCAATGTGAGTTTAATAACCAACAAATATTCATGTCATGAACTTTGCAATGCAACATAATCCATTAAATGTTGAATGTCACATTAATACAAAATGGTAATAACATTACAAAATGAAAAAAACACATTTATAAATAAATTTTAAAAAATAATATTATATCCCATTACATTTCTTAATGTACAAATTAGAAACTTATTGCACAAATTAAATCATAGTGCAATGGAAATATATGCATATGAAAAAGTGCAATACAATATTTCTCATTTAATGTCACATTTAGGAATTAATGACCATGGTTAATTATACATTATCACAAAATGCATAAGACCCATGGAATCTTAGAAACGACCATGGGTAATTATACATTATCACAAAATGTTGCAATCTAACATAACCCTTATGAATATCCTAATGCAACAGATTCCTTGATGAATATTGAATGTCACATTAATACAAAATGGTAACAATACTAAAAAATGCCAAAACCACATTAATTAAGGCATATTAATAATAATATTATATCCTATTTATGTTTCTTAATGCACAAATTACAAATTAATTAGACAAATTAGATCATAGTGCAACAAAAATATATGCATAGGCAGAAGTGCAATGTAATATTTCTAACTTTCATGTCACATTTAGGAATTAATTACCATGGCTAATTAGACATTATAAAAAAATGCATATGACCCATGGACTCTTAGAAACAACCATGGTTAATTATACATTATAACAAAATCCATACGGCATAACCCTTAACCCATGTCACAATGTGACATAACCCTTGATGAATATCGAATACATTATAACCCTTTCTAAACAGCACAATGTGACATAACCCTTGATGGAAGCTAAATGCCACATTATTAATGAGTTGCATATTTCCTTTTATTAGAATATACTCGAGATTGTAGTAAACCATGGATGACTTTGGTAAACCATGTTTCACTTTAGTTTGACAATATTAGTTTGAAAACATTATTAATAAATGCATATTAAAAAAAATATTATATCCGATTATGTTTCTTATGCACAAATTACAAATTTATTGCACAAATTAGATCATAGTGTAATGGAAATATATGCATAAGAAAAAGTGCAATGTAGTATTTCTCACTTTAATGTCACATTTAGGAACTAATGACCATGGTTAATCATACTTTATCACAAAATGCATATGATCCATGGAATCATAGAAATGGCCGTGGTTAATTATACAATATCACAAAATGCATACGGCCCATGGACACTTAGAAATGTGTTGCATCTTTGGTTGTGTCGGCATACAAGGACATTGTAGTTAACCATGGCTAACATTGGTCAACCATATTTAAATTTAGTTTTACAATAGTCAACCACGGTTGTCTTTAGCGAGTTTTGTTTGACTTTATATTGGGCAGTGTTGTAAACTATGGCTCACTTTGGTCAATGATGTTTCACTTTAGTTTAACAATTTCCAACAATGGTTTACTTTAGCAAGTCATGTTTGACTTTTTCTTGGGCATTGTCAAAATACCACATAACCCTTAACCCATGTTGAAATGCGACATAACCCTTGATGAACGATGAATTTAACATAACCCTTGATAACCATCACAATGTGACATAACCCTTGATGAACGTCGAATGCCACATCATTAACATGTTGGATATTTAGTTGTACCGACATATAATAGACATTGTAGTGAACCAATGATGACTTTGGTCAACCATGTTTCACTTTAGTTTGACAATACTGGTTTGACAACTAAATTAATAAATGCATGTTAAAAATAATATGATATCCTAATGCGTTTCTTAATGCACAAATTAAAAATTTATTGCATAAAGTAGATCATATTACAATACAAATATATTCATAAGAAAAAGTGAAATGTGATATTTCTCACTTTAATGTCACATTTAGGAAGTAATGAACATGGTTAATTAGACATTATCAAAAAATGCATATGAACCATGGAATCTTGGAAATGACCATGGTTAATTATACAATATCACAAAATGTGTACGACCCATGGACACTTAGAAATGCATTGCACATTTGGTTGTGTTGCCATATACTCGACATTGTAGCAAACCATGGCTGATTTTGGTCAACGATGTTTCACTTTAGTTTGACAAAAGTCAACAATGTTGTCTTTCACGAGTC
>LPNX010876846.1:455874-460647 GCA_001517045.1 Pseudotsuga menziesii
ATGATCAGCATCATCACCATGAACATCATAAACATCATCATCACCATTGTCGTCATCATCATCAACATCAACATCATCATCATCATCATCATCATCATCATCATCCTCATCATCATCATAATCTTCATCATCATCATAATCACCATCATCATCTTCATCATCACCATGATCATCGGTCATCGATCATCATCCTCGTCCTCATCATCACCATGGTCATTGATCATCACTCATCATCATGAACATCGCCACGATCATCATCATCATCATCATCATCATCAACATCAACATCATTATCAACATCATCAACATGATCATCAACATCACCATCAACATCATCATCACCAGCGTCGTCATCAACGTCATCATCATCATCCTCATCATCCTCATCATCATCATCATTGTCATCATCATCATTACCTTCATCATCATCATCAACATGATCATCATCATCACCATCAACATCATGAACATCATCATCACCAGCGTCGTCATCATCATCATCATCAACATCATCGTCATCATCTTCATCATCATCATCATCCTCCTCCTCATCATCCTCATCTTCATCATCATCATCACCATCAACATCATGAACATCATCATCACTGTCTTCGTCATCATCATCATCATCAACATCATCCTCATCCTCCTCCTCCTCATCATCATCAACATCATCATCATCATCATCATCGCCATCATCATCACCATCGTCACCATCCTCATCCTCCTCCTCATCATCATCACCATCATCACCATCCTCATCCTCATCATCATCCTCATCCTCATCCTCCTCCTCCTCCTCATCATAAACATCTTCATCATCATCATCACCACCATCATCACCATCATCATCATCATCTTCATCATCATCATCATCATCATCACCTTCATCATCATCATCACCATCAACATCCTCACCATCATCTTCATCATCATCATCACCATCATCACCATGATCATTGGTCATCGATCATCATCACCATCCTCATCCTCATCATCACCATGATCATTGATCATCTATCATCATCATCAACATCGCCATGATCATCATCACCATCGTCATCACCATCATCATCATCATCATCATAATCAACATCAACATCATCATCAACATCATCAACATGATCATCATCATCACGATCGACATCATGAACATCATCATCACGAGCGTCGTCATCATCATCATCATCATCATCATCATCCTCATCCTCATCCTCATCATCAACATCATCCTCATCATCATCATCATCATTGCCATCATCATCACCATCGTCACCATCCTCATCCTCCTCTTCATCATCATCATAAACATCTTCATCATCATCATCATCATCATCACCACCATGATCACCATCCTCATCCTCATCCTCATCCTCATCGTCATAAACATCTTCATCATCATCATCATCATCATCATCATCATTCTCATCATCATCATCACCTTCATCATCATCATCACCATCAACATCCTCACCATCATCTTGATCATCACCATCATCACCATGATCATTGGTCATTGATCATCATCACCATCCTCATCCTCATCATCATCAACATCGCCATGATCATCATCACCATCATCATCATCATCATCATCAACAACAACATCAACATCATCATCAACATCATCAACATGATCATCATCATCACCATCAACATCATGAACATCATCATCACCAGTGTCGTCATCATCATCTTCATCAACATCATCGTCATCATCCTCATCCTCATCATCTTCATCATCATCATCACCATCAACATCATGAACATCATCATCACCAGCGTCATCATCATCATCATCATCAACATCATCGTCATCATCCTCATCATCATCATCATCATCATCATCCTCATCATCATCTTCATCATCATCATCACCATCAACATCATGAACATCATCATCACTGTTGTCGTCGTCATCATCATCATCAACATCATCCTCATCATCGTCATCATCATCAACATCATCGTCATCATCATCACCATCATCGCCATCATCATCACCATTGTCACCATCCTCATCCTCCTCTTCATCATCATCATAAACATCATCATCATCATCATCATCATCATCATCATCACCATCCTCATCCTCATCATCATCCTCATCCTCATCCTCCTCCTCATCATCATCATAAACATCTTCTTCATCATCATCATCGCCATCATCATCTTCATCATCATCATCTTCATCATCATGATCATGATCATGATCATCCTCATCATCATCATCACCTTCATCATCATCATCATCACCATCAACATCCTCACCATCATCTTCATCATCATCATCACCATCATCAACATCATCATTGGTCATCGATCATCATCATCAAAAGAGGCATGATCATCATGTTCATCATCATCTCCATCTTCATCATCATCATCATCTTCATCACCATCGTCGTCATCAACATCAAAATCATCAACATCATCATCACCATCGTCATCATCAACATCAAAATCAGCATCACCATCAACATCATGAACATCAACATCACCTTCTTCATCATCATCATCATCACCTTCATCATCATCATCATCAACATGATCATCATCATCACCATCAACATCATGAACATCATCATCACCATCGCCGTCGTCATTATCATCATCATCATCATCACCATCATGATAATCATCATCGTCTTCATCACCATCAGTATGGAGGGATGGAGTAAGGGAGAAAAAGGAACATACAGGGAGGGATGCAGAGAGAATGAGGGAGGTATATTTAGAAAGAGATAGAGATATGTAGGGATTATTGGGGCTATAGAGAGAAACATTTATATGCATGAAAAGAAGGGAACACTAAAACATTTTTTTTGTTGCTAGCCATAGAAAACATTTGGGAAGTTATGATCTTATTCGTTGCGTTAGCCATGCACCCACTCTATTAATTGTGATTAACCATATTGCATGCGCGTTATACTTAAACAAACCGCATACGCGTTATACTTAAACAAACCGCATACGCGTTTTTACTCTATATAATGTGTGCGCATTTTGGGACTGTAAAAACAGTGAATTGTTTTTGTCCGAGAGCAACTTCATTCTGTTTTTATGAATTTATCCCATTACCGTGCGTTTTTTTTCAAAAGCACGAGCCCGCCTGTGAAAATACTCACAATTTACACATTCTCCATCATTCTTTTTTTTATGCAGGTGCAACATTGAGGATATCTTTCATGGTTGAGGAGCACACAGGATAAGATATCACGCTTCAATGTCATTTCATGGTGATGGTGGATATACACAATTGTAAAAGAAAATCAGCTTGAGGAACAATTTATGATTTAACTTTCATTTGTTTATTATTCAAGAGAACCAAAGGTAAATTTTCCCGTTCATTATTGTTTTGATGGGAAATATGAACAATTGAGAAGGAATATTGAAGCACCTTGAAGGATTATTAGTTATAAAGAAAGTTAAAGGTTTCAAAGCTTGTAATTGAGGAGCAACAAAAACAAACTATATTGACATTGATCATTGTGGTGATGGGGAATGTACGTAACCGAGGAATAAAATCAGCAAGGAAGAAGAGACCTCAAGAAGTCATCGAAGAAGAGAAAAAAAATAAACTAATAGACATGATGAATCGAAGGCTTTCTTTGGAAACTAATCCAAATCCAATTATAGAGGATACGGCGGTTCATCCTATTAATCCAACACAAGAAAAAAGGAAGCATTCACTAGAGGGACCTTCAATTTCCGCAATAGTTGTTGAACAAGCACCCCATGGAAGTATTCAAGAAGCAAAACGTAGGTGCTCATTAGGGGATGTTTTAAATCCCACATCAAGTCAAAGTGATAAGTTGCCATCTCAAGACGAAGCTCATGAAGAGGCGTTGTAAATGGATCCTACTATTGAAGAGGGGTTGGACATGGAGCGTACTGTTGAAGAATAAAATATTAACCTGGCCATCGATGAGGATGTTGGAGTTCCACCATCCAACTACCAGGAAGAGAATGAAGGACAACAAGTTGCTACTGAAACGCTAGAGCGTATTGTTGATGCACTAGATGGTAGAAATCCAACCCCCTTACCTCCATTAGAAAGCACACGTTGAAGAACTTCGAAGCCTATACAAGTTGATGAAGGATTCCTCAATTCCATTGAAGGTACGCTATATAAACGTAGTATTGCTTATCAAACTCAACAGATACTAAATAAATATTTTGTTTCTAAATGTGATGGAGATAAATGTAGATTATTTTTATCATTGTTAAAATATAGGGGCATGAATATTGTTAGGAAATCGTTAGGGATAAAGATGATAAATCCTTCTAGACCAAGTTCTCATATAGTTAAAAGCTTAGTAGATGCCTTTGGTAAAATTGGTAAGAACACACGGTCAAAGGGTCGCAATGCGGCTCGTCGTGTGTTGTCACAAGCAATTGTAAATAAGAACACCAGGGTCCTTCGTTTTCTCAAGCCTACATCTAAACTAGTTAATTTGAATGTAAAAACCCTCCGTAGGTATTCTATTAGAAGAGAACATCTTGACACAACCACCCAGACAGATTTTTTGGGCCTTTATTGGTCAGTTGCCACGTCGTGACATGAAGCTAGTTGATGTAGTAAAGGGACTAGTGCAGATTTTTTGGCATGATCACACAAGGCCTTCTTCAAACCAGAAGGATGTACTAAAACTAAGAAGGGGTTCAAAGGAACGTGAACCACATATTAAGCATCTTCTTGATATAACACAGACAGAACTATACAAGAAATTTAGGAATGAACATAGACAATTGAATTTGGGGCAAAGATCT
>LPNX010876846.1:460765-471161 GCA_001517045.1 Pseudotsuga menziesii
TTGAGAGTATGCATAGATACATTTCCTCATGGTGTTATACTTTCAGTTGTTGATTTTGCCGAGAACTACACTCTGCAACCTCAAAATGATATCCAAAGCCAGTATTATCACTCTGAGTAGGTTTCCTTGATGGTGCATATCACATATAGACATGGCCCAAATAGCAGTGAAGAGAAAAGAGAAATTCTAAAGGAATATAACTTCTACATAAGTGATGATAGGTGCCATGACTTCCACTATGTACATCATTGCTTCATCATGTTCTATGATCATTTGAACGGCAGGAACATACAGATGGATTGACACTGGATTTGGTCAGATGGATCTGCTGGTCAGTTAAAAAATGCACGCATATTTCAATGGTTGTGTTCATTGCATAAAAACTACAAAGTTCTACATATGTGGAACTATTTTGAGACTGGGCATGGTAAAGGAGAGCATGATGGAGCCAGAGCATGTGTCAAAACAGCGCTACGAAGAGAGGAATTGAAATTATCTACAATATCTACTATTCAAAATGCTCAATCTATAGTCAAGTGGTGCACATCAGTAATGGGAGAGGAATCAGCTATGCGGGTAGAATCCACAAGAAAGAGACATGTGGAGAGATTTTTTTGGGAGGTGGTAGACATAGATTGTTCACATGCATGTGAATGCAAGACTGTTCCTGGGACTCGTGGCTTTCATTCGGTTCGAAGCTCTGATAACCCAATATTTGAAATTTGGACCAGAAAACTCGGTTGTTTTTGCCCACCTTGTTGTGATGATGACTGGGATGTGTGTGAATCATTGGATTGGGTTGATGGATGGGATCGCATATCACTTCCACTTGATCAGCGTGCAATTGTTGAGTTAACTCCATTGGAAGAAGACCAATCGTCTATTTCTATAGATTTTTATCATGTATCAGACCTTATACAACTTGGTATGATGCATTTCCTTAATATTTTTTTGTAAAATTTACGTAGTCTTGAAACTCACTATAATGGCCTTGTATCACACGAAAAATATTTGATCATATACCTACAATCATACTATGCAGGACACATATACGCAGTGGTTGCCTCAAAACATAGTGAATGGCGTGGTGATTACTGGTTGGCACGTTCTATAGAGGGAAAGCAAACCCTCATTATGTCCATGACTAATTATGAAAACAACCACTTCCCCATCGGATCTATGGTTGTTAAAGGTGAATATCTTAGACATGACAACAATGCAAGAAAGATGGGTGGATATGTTTACATGGATTACAAACCAGGTGCAAGTGTGTATCACTTTACCAACTTAATCGTTGGTACAAATCTCCCGGAGGTACGAACAATGCCTAGTCGAAATTCATCGAAGGTACGCTACTTCTTACCAGATACAGAGCACGAGAGACTAATGGAGACCATCATTATAAGAGATGATCTGCAGGGCTTGGTTGTATGATAACAGGTGGGATCTAGCATGATGAGGTATGTATCATTATTGTAATTTTCCCATGTATGTTCCTTATGAATATGTCAATTTTGTGTTCTTGTACGCTACTTCTTACCGGATACATAGCACGAGATACTAATGGAGACCATCATTATAAGAGATTATATGGAGGCCTTGGTTGTATGATATTAGGTGGGATCTAGCATGATGAGGTATGTATCATAATTTTAATTTTCCCATGTATGCTTCTTATGAATATGTCAATTTTGTGTTCTTGTACGCTACTTCTTACCAGATACATAGCACGAGAGACTAATGGAGACCATCATTATAAGAGATGATCTGGAGGCCTTGGTTGTATGACATTAGGTGGGATCTAGAATGATGAGGTATGTATCATAATTTTAATTTTCCCATGTATGTTTCTTATGAATATGTCAATTTTTTGTTCTTGATATGCGAAATTTTCCATAATGTTGTTTATAAATATTCCAAAAATTCTCTTGTATGTCAAGTTAATGAACATGCCAAATTTTACATATGATCAATAAACCATATATATCAATCATATGAACATTTCAAGATCTCATTCACATGAGATACATAACATCATAATACATACATATACCTCTGTAGGTCATACCTATTAAAGTTCTTTGTAGGCTCTCTTACAAGACTAAAACCCTAATTTTTCAAGTAGGTAATATTGTCAATGTTTTCAGCCGATATATACAACTAGGATGATGGAAACAAGATGATGAAATGATAAACTTATGTTTTAAGGCTTGTATAATTTCCTTCTTGACAGCTCACCTCTTATACCCGCATGTCCATTGCCAAAGGGGTAGTGCATAGTAGTGTTGGAACATCATCTCATTTTTTTTTATTTAAAAGTTTAATTTCTACTTAAAAGATAATAAGAGATTTGGGCCAAAGTTGGACAATGCATTTCATGCCAACAAAGGCCAAACTTGGAAAACCATATCCCTAACTAGGCTTTATTGTTTAACATGCATGGCCCATAACCATAACCCTACCTAGGAAACCCTAATCTTCTCTTACTGTCACAACTCAATTCATAATCAATCTAATGTCAAACTCAAATTTTTCAAATCCGGTGGACTTATGCTTCAAATCATGTTGATTCATGAAGTTGAATTTAGTGTGCATGTACTGAGATCATTGAAACCTTTAAACATAATAGTTTTTTCATGCACGGTTTCCATTCTATGCCCTGGGTAGGGATTCAACAGGTGTCCCTGAAAGCCTGTAGGACGTGGGATTCAACGTTCCACAGGATCATGACCATTGCTTGGATAGACAAACCATCAGCTCCTTTGGATTCAGGACATCGAGATAGTGCTAGGGTGGCCCTCTAATCTGGTTCCATGGAGAAGAGACCATTATTTTGGTCAATTTTGGAAACTAGGGTTTTGCTGAGTAAGTGAATGTGAAATTTTTGCACATGGGGGTCAAATTTGCATATTGCTCAGCCGTGAAGGTGGGGATAGCATTCCCACCTAACACATTCCTAAACACGCTTGCAAGACCCACCGGAAGCCCTTTTTTATGCATGGTTTCCATTCTATGCCCTGGGTAGGGATTCAACAGGTGTCCCTGAAAGCCTGGAGGAGGTGGGATTCAATGTGCCACAGAATCATGACTGTTTCTCAGAATGAAAAAACATCAGCTCCTTTGGATTCAAGACATCGGGATAGTTCTAGGGCCACCCTCTAATATGGTTCCATGGAAAAGAGACCATTATTTTGGTTAATTTTGGAAACTAGGGTTTTGCTGAGTAAGTGAATGCAATTTTTTTGCACATGGGGGTCAAATTCGCATATTGCTCGACCGTGAAGGTGTGGCTAGTGTTAACACATAAAAAATGCCTAAACACACTTACACAACCCACCAGAAGCCCTTTTTCATGCACGATTTCCATTCTATGCCCCGGGTAGGGATTCAAC
The DNA here is from genome assembly GCA_001517045.1 of Pseudotsuga menziesii. Lineage (NCBI taxonomy): Eukaryota > Viridiplantae > Streptophyta > Pinopsida > Pinales > Pinaceae > Pseudotsuga > Pseudotsuga menziesii. The sequence goes on from LPNX010876846.1 coordinate 464,158, forward strand.
AGGTGCCCCTGAACGCCTGTAGGAGGTGGGATTCAACGTGCCACAGAATCATGACCATTGCTCGGATCGATGAACCATCAGCTCCGTTGGATTCAGGACATCGGGATAGTGCTAGGGTGGCCCTCTAATCTGGTTTCATGGAGAAGAGACCATTATTTTGGTCAATTTTGGAAACTAGGGTTTTGCTCAGTAAGTGAATGTGAAATTTTTGCACATGGGGGTCAAATTTGTATATTGCTCGACCGTGAAGGTGTGGCTAGTGTTCCCATGCTACACATGCCTAAACATGCTTGCATGACCCACCAAAAGCCCTTTTTTATGCATGGTTTCCATTCTATGCCCTAGGTAGGGATTCAACAGGTGTCCCTGAAAGCCTATAGGAGGTGGGATTCAACGTGCCACCGAATCATGATCATTGATAAGATCGATGAACCATTTGCTCCATTGGATTGAGTACATCAGGATAGTCCTAAGGCCACCCTCTAATCTAGTTCCATGGAGAAGAGACCATTATTTTGGTCAATTTTGGAAACTAGGGTTTTGCTCAATAAGTGAATGTGAAATTTTTGCACATGGGAGTCAAATTCGCATATTGCTCGGTCGTGAAGGTGTGGCTAGTGTTCCCACATAGCAAATGCCTAAACATGCTTGGACGACCCATTGAAAGCAATTTTTTATGCATGGTTTCCATTCTATGCCCTGGGTAGTGATTCAACAGGTGTCCCTGAAAGCCTGTAGGAGGTGGGATTCAACATGCCACAGAATCATGACCATTGCTCGGATCGATGAACCATTGGCTCCATTGGATTCAGGACATTGGGATAGTGCTATGGTGGCCATCTATTCTGGTTTCATGGAGAAGAGACCATTATTTTGGTCAATTTTGGAAACTAGGGTTTTGGTCAGTAAGTGAATGTGAAATTTTTGCACATGGGGGTCAAATTCGCATATTGCTCAACCGTGAAGGTGTGGCTAGCATTCCCACATAACACATGCCTAAACATGCTTTCACAACCCATTAGAAGCCCTTTTTTATGCACGGTTTCCATTATATGCCATGGGTAGGGATTCAACAGGTGTCCGTGAAAGCCTGTAGGAGGTGGGATTCAACGTGCCACGGAATCATGACCGTTTCTTGGATCGATGAACTATCAGCTACCTTGGATTCAGGACATCAAGATAGTGCTAGGGTGGCCCTATAATCTGGTTCCATGGAGAAGAGACCATTATTTTGGTCAATTTTGGAAACTAGGGTTTTGCTGAGTAAGTGAATGTGAAATTTTTGCACATAGGGGTCAAATTCGCATATTATTTGACCGTGAAGGTGTGGCTAGTGTTCCCACATAATACATGCCTAAAAAATATTTCATGAAACATTGGAAGTCCTTTTTGATGCACGGTTTCCATTCTATGCCCCGGGTAGGGATTCAACAGGTATCCCTGAAAATCTGGAGGAGGTGGGATTCAACGTGCCATAGAGTCATGACCGTTGCTTAGATTGAAAAACCATCAGCTCCATTGGATTTTAGACATTGAGATAGTGCTAGGGTGGCCCTCTAATATGCTTCCATGGAGAAGAGACCATTATTTTGGTCAATTTTGGAAACTAGGGTTTTGCTCAATAAGTGAATGTCCAATTTCTCCACATATGGGTCAGCTTTGAAAATTACTTGACCGTGAACATGTGGCTAGCGTTCCCACATGGAACCTACCTAAACACTCTTGCACGACCCACTGAAATCCCTTTTTGATGCACGATTTCCACTCTATGCCCCGGTTAGGGATTCAACGGGTGTCCCTAAAAGCCCGTGGGAGGTGGGATTCAACATTCCATATATTGATGACCGTTTCTCGGATCGATGAACCGTCAGCTCCGTTGTATTTAGTACATACATCGCAATAGTGCTAGAGTGGTCCTCTACTCTAGGTCCATGGACAAGGGATCATTTTTTTTTGTCAATTTTGGAAACTAGGGTTTTGCTCAGTAAGTGAATGCGAAATTTTTGCACATAAAGGTCAGCTTGAAGGCGATTGTAGATATTCCCCTCATATAAGAGATGTGAGCATTTGTATGATGAAATGCAGGAGTAGACAATGCCATTAAGTCAGTAACCATGTAATGGAACATATTTATGTTTAGAAACAAGTGGCCATTCTATTACGCCATTATTATAATATACATATATCTTCACACTATGAATGCTTTGAAAATGCCATGTACATTAATCACACATAACTTTCATCTCTTTCAAAGTTGTTACTCAAGGCCATTCATCAAATTCCATGTACATAACAAAATGATAAAATAATGTGCAGGACATACATAATGTGCATGATATAGTCATAACCATTATTTTGAATCAACCTTATAACACTCGGATACTTTTAGGTTTGATGTGTATCCCATGTATTTGTTAGATGAAAGACATCATGCCAAAAAATAATTTTATTTATGTAGACCACACTGGTGCATCATTTAAGTGTGTCAAATTCCTGCATCCTTTAAACGTTTGTTAGGTTGTTATGTGGGTAAGGTGCTTTTGTATTCCACCAAGTTGGATTAGTTGCTTAGCTGTGCTGGGTGCTTAAATGTGTATTAGACCTATGTTCCATCTTTTTGAATACAATTTGACATTCTTAATATAACATTGTATATGCAATTGGATCGTGGTTAAAAACAATTAAAATGTACATTTTTGTCATTACGTAATTTATTGTAATTGTGCATTGTGAACTCAAATTTATAATTGATATCTCCATACAATTGTAAAATCTATAAAAAAATGGGAACATTACACATAGAAACATTCTTCGCCACACATGTATAATCACACTTAAAAGACTGAACCATGAATATCTCAAGACACTTGATATGAAATGTTTTTTATACCATGAAAGTTATAATACAAAAATATAAGGCCTAGATCTATGGCCTGTCAATGTACATGTATCAAAAACATATTTGATGTACATGTGCAAACAAAAGTACATGTCCTGGACCGTGCCCCTATACTCTAACTCCATATTGTACATAAAAATACATATTTTTCCTGGACTAACACATCAAAAATATAACTTTCTCTTGTTTTTCCCGGACCCTGATGCTTTTTGGCTCTGTCTACGACCACTCTGCATCTTTGGCGATTGCAAATCAATGACAATATTTCTTGATCAGGTAACTGAACTAGTATTGTCCATCAATAACAAAGCTTGAAAAATTAAAAGGTGACTCAATTGTAAATAAAACAAAGACTCACTGCATCTGTCAGGGGTATAGGTGCCTCTGCTGTCCTCCGCCTTGCAGAGAGCCTCTCTGCCATGCTTCTCTGCGAATAAAAAAAAATATGTCAATTATCTCAAGAATTATCAACATGTACATGAATGAGAAAGTACTAATCAATTATGTAAGAAATGAACATCTCATCGAAAAAACCATTTCTAGGGGATTACGCTGGGACTTTTCAGTAGTAAGAGGAGCCGTAGGTTGAACACCAACCTTAGTTGCGTGCACTAATGGACCAAGGTGTGGCTACATTCACCAAATGATTAAATAGATAGACATCGTGCATGTCCATAAAAAATACAAATGAAATGTACAATTACAAATATTCAAGTAGATGTACCTCAGTGTGACTTATCCCTATTGTAGATGTGGCATTGACAGCAGCATCAACAATCCCACTAAGGTCTTGCACGGATGACTCTACATCCTGATGCTGTAAACATGCGAAAATAACATTAAGAAAAACCACTTGTGAAGTAAATTCATAGCTAACCAACAACTGCCATTGGAAGTGTGTACATTACCATGGGATGAGTAGGTTGATCCTCATGCACACCTACTCTGTTCAAGGAAGAGGGTCCTCATTTGGTGTAAACAACCCCCTTATCTATGTTTGGACTACGGGGAGATCCAAACCAAAGAGGCAGTGTAGACATGGATTTGAATTATAAAGTGTTACCATAGTTAGACATGGATTTGAATGGATGGAATAATATGTACTAAAAAAATAACATGTTGCAATATACTTACCCCTTCCTGGGACATATCTCCACCATGGGAGTGACCGCTTCCATCAATTTCTTGCCCCTCTTCAAATGCCTCTAGCATCTACAATTTTAAAAATTATATTTTTATTAGCGATCTATAAAGGAGTGTACAGTAAGAAATTTAAATAATTCAAACAAGATTCAATCATAACCCATGTACTTACATTCTTCAAGTAGTCGTAAATTCCACCTTGGACTATGTCATTGATATCAATGTCTCCAGCATCACATTCTAAGTGGGGTTCCTGCAACTTCAAAAATTGTAAATATTAGACATTTTAATAAATTAAACAAGACTAACACATGCATTAACAGAACTATACATGTAATAACAAAATGACAAATGTTTAAATATTACCTCAATTGTGGTTCTTTAGGCCTTGGGTACAACCACACTGGGTGCAGTACCACCCCCATGATAGGCATCAATCTCCTATAAGAGTAAATATTGCATATATTTTACGAATCTTTTAATATGTTAGATATAGTATGGAACAATTAAAAATTGAACAATAACAGAGTTTTAAAACAATGTCCTTACCTGACCACCAGTCATCGTAGTGGTACCATGTCTTGGTCCAAGACCATAACAGGGTCCCCCACACGATGTGCAAATGTGTGGCTCACTCTGAGGCATATGGGATGTCGGTTTATCCCCACCAACAGATGTCCCTCCACCACTAGAAGCTGGTGGTTGTACACCAACAGAGGAAGAGGGCGCTCTCTGCTCAATAGTGGTTGTGTGTCGAGAGAGCATCTCATCTATAGTAAAAAATGCATCTTGTGTCTGGGAAACCATGCCATGTGCAGGATGGATGTCTACCCTCAGTAGCTGGGCATGGGGTGCAGGTATCTGTGGATTGGAATCTCTATGCCTAGCATGGGGTTGGTGTTGCGGCATTCCCCTACCAACTCCCTGGAATCCCAACATGTTAAAATAGTTGACATGTTTCCCCATCATAAACTCTGCATACAATTTTTGGAGGAAGTACATCGGTACTTCCCTATTGTTGTGAGGGGGAATGTCAAAAACCATGTACCACCTATCCATCCAGTTGTCTCTGATGGGTGGAAAAGTGCACCACTCAATAGAAATATGTGGCCTGCTGATCTCCGGGATGTCATCTGTCCCAGGTAGTCTAAACAATGAATAGATGGCTTGTTTTGTTATTTTTAGCTTTTTAACCTCATTGTAACTCAACCCATCAACATATTGTTGCCTTTTCCTCTCCTTGTAATATGTGATGCTATACAACGCATCATTTGATCTTGCAATCGTATCAACAATAGACAACAATGAATCTGAAAAGGAGCGGCGGAGCTCATCTCCACCCCTCCAAGCCGAACCACTCTCTCAAATGGCCAATAAACCTTAGTATATCCACATTTTTATGATCCATAGTAGCCACTGCAATCATAAATACAAATAAAATATCATTAGAAATATAAACACATGATATAATGACATATCTAAGAACTGAAAACTGTATAAATATTGACATATAAACTAAATCTATCATGTAAATTTAAGAATTGATCTTGAATTTTACAGTAAAGAATAGGCAGCATAAATGTGCTGTTGATGAATAAAATCCCAATATAGGCAACAATTTTGTTAGATATGTAATTATTTGTTGTAGTGTGATGTTTTTTGGACTCCAGAGGCTATTTAGCAGAACTTTATGGATTTTATGGTTGCAAGGGTTCCGCTGGATTAAATATCATGTATGATCTAGTATGTGATTGGCATGTTTAATCAAATACATCTACCTACCTATGTATCTTCACGTTCATAGAGTCTATTGTTGAACTTTGCTTTCTTGACCTTAACCAAAAAGTACTTTTCATTCAGGACGAAATATTTGTTAAAAGCATGAGAAGCTTCTATACCTTATTTTGACACTTGGATTGGGAATTTTCATCAAAACTATAAGGTGTTTATTGATGTTCTTGGAAGAGCAACTTCGAGAAGTTTCATCAAAATTATAAGGTGTTTATTTGTGGATTTTGGTATGGATTCACAAGGATCCTTGTGAATATGCATATGGAAATAGTGATTTAGTGAACTTTGTTATGATGAGAATGACACTTATTCTTAATATATATACCATTAGAGAGAATATCATTTGGATTAGGATGTTAGTTTTACTATCTTTAATTAAAGGGGGTTATTGTTCAATAATAATTTTAGTTAATTGAATTGGGAAACTAATATTTAAATGAAAAGGGCTGTAGTTAGGGATAATTAATGAGATTGGTAGTTATTTCATGTTTTAATTATTTTTAATGAGGGGAATTGTAATATTGATGAGACTAGTAGTTAGTCTCTATTCTAGTTATGGATCACGTTGTTAGAGTGTTAGTCTATTCATAAGCTATTTATTGTTAATGAGAGCGGCTATTGTTGAATTAATTTGGTAATCAATTTCTAAGCCAATTATTTATTAATGAAGATTATTATCATTTTGATGAGGGTGATATTCAATGGCTATGGTAGCTATTGTTAATGAGGGTGACTATATTTCTACACGGAAGGCAGGGTAATTCCTTTAGATGAGGCCACTTGTCAATTCCTACATCAATAATTGTTATCATAGATACAATGGGATGGTTTGGATCATATCACAACCAACTATATAAAATACGCAACTTAAACACTCAACATTAGAGTGTACAAAATGTCAAAAAAAAAAACATGACAAGTAAAAAATGCCAATATATTCATTTGTTTTTTGAGTTAATTGGGGTTTTGGTTTCCATTGGGCATGGGAATTTTGGGTATCAATTTTGTTAAATAATCAAAATTATTTAATTTTTATCATTAAAGTGGGGAATTGGTTTCAATTGGTCAATTACATTGGGGTTCTTGTTTCCATTGGGTTTTTGTTTCAATTGGGCAATTCCATTGGGTTTTTGTTTCAATTGGCCATAATTTAATTTAATATGGTTTAATT
>LPNX010876846.1:473794-491252 GCA_001517045.1 Pseudotsuga menziesii
GAATTTTATGAAAACAATTATACAGAGTTGTAGATAACAGGTGTGTCTAGTGCACCGTTATTTTTCCATATTTATTTATGTTATATTTTTTATTTTTCAAATTAAGGAAGTCAATGATGCACTAAAATGAAAAGGTCGAGCGTTGGTCCACCACAACTTGGCCTTAACATAGTCAATGAATGATATTTTTTTTAGTATGTATGTCTTTGTGTCTTCTTATGCAGATTCTTTTCTGTTTTCTAAATAGGTGAGCCAATCAAAAGTTATAGCCAAAGAAAATAGCCTACCTTTTTTGTTAGATTGACGTTAGTCCATTTAAAATTAAATAAAAAATAGAAAAATATAATAGATTTAAATAAAAATTACATATTCAAAATCTACATACATAGTTACAAAAGTGTGTGAATTTTCATTAACAGTGGACAAGCGTGGCATATGGAAAATCATGCACGAAATAGGAGAAGTGGTAAAAAACAAGTTTTTATGTCATAAGACAGTAAAAACCACTTGGTTGGTAACCTGAACCTAAAACCAAAGCAACCAAGTCATCCACCACGTTGGTTGGAAAAACGGTGCCACCAAAATTCTAAATTTAAATCACGCATGCATGTAGTTTAAAACATAACGCGCATGCACTAGAAGCGTGACCACACTACTTTGTGTGCACGCACTAAAAGCACGATCGTGCTACTTTGTGTGCACATGTTAAGGACACGTGCGCACATTTGTTAAGTAAACACTTTTATTTTATTTTATTTTCATGCATTTGCAATGGAATGATGATGATGAACAATGATGATGATAATGAGGAGGAGGATGACAATGATGATCAAATGAGGATGATGACTATAATGATGATGAGGAGGATGATGACAATGATGATGATGAGGATGATGACTATGATGATGAGGAGGATGAGGATGACAATGATGATTACTATGATGATGATGATGATGATAATGATGATGAACAATGATGGTGATGATGATGAGGATGAGGATGAGGACCACGATGACTATGAGTATGATGATGATGATTATGATGATGCTAATGATGATTACGATGATGAGGATGATGATGTTGATGATGATGATGAGGAGGAGGAGGACGATGATAATGACTATGATGATGAACAATGATGGTGATGATGATGATGGGCATGATGATGAGGATGATGATCATGATGACTATTACTATGATGACAGTGATTATGATGATGACGATGATTGCAATGATGACAATGATGATGTTGATGACGAAGATGATGATGATGATGATGATGAGGGTGATGATGAATATGAAGATGACTATGCTGATGAATAATGATGGTGATGATGATGACGATGCTGATGATGATGAGGAACAATGATGATGATGATGACGATGACGATAAGGATGATTTCAATGACGATGATGACTATGATGATGAGGAGGAGGATGAGGATGATGATGGCGATGGCAATGATGATGAACAATGATGGTGATGATGATGATGATGATGATGATGATGAGGACGAGGATGATGATGATGACAACGATGATGAGGAACAATGATGATGATGACGACGATGATGAGGAACAATGATGATGATGATGATAGGATTAGTTGAAACTTTGCTTTGATTTTATTTTCAAGCATTTGCAATGGAATGATGATGATGAACAATGATGATGAGGAGGAGGAGGATGATGACAATGATGATGATGACGATGATGATGATGATGATTATGAACAATGATGGTGATGATGATGAGGATGATGATGAGGAGGAGGAGGAGGAGGAGGATGAGGAGGATGAACAATATTGGTGATGATGAGGAGGAGGAGGAGGAGGAGGAGGAGGAGGATGAACAATATTGGTGATGATGAGGAGGAGGAGGAGGAGGAGGAGGAGGATGACGATAATGAACAATGTTGGTGATGATGAAAATGATGATGAGGACGATGACAATGATGATGATGAGGATGATGACTATGATGATGAAGAGGATGAAGATGATGATGATAATGACGACGATGATGATGGTGACAATGATGATGAACAATGATGGTGATGATGATGATGATGACGATTATGATGATGATGACGAAAATATTGAGGAACAATGATGATGATGACGATGATGATGATAGGTTTAGTTGAAACTTTGATTTGATTTTATTTTCAAGCATTTGCAGTGGAATGATGATGATGAACAATGATGATGATGAGGAGGAGGATGATGACTATGATGATGAGGAGGATCATGAATATGATGATGATGATAAGGATGATGAGGATGATGATGATGACAATGACGATGATTAACAATGTTGGTGATGATGACGGTGAGGACCACAACAAAATTTGAACCCGAAATACGACATCATCCGACATTTCACACGGATGTGTCAGACAACAATCACTGAAAAGAATGTCGATCAAAAATGATTTATAGCGTGGTCGAATATCCGACACAAAGGAGTCGGATATTCGACCCTTAGAATGTCACATATCCGAATCTCTTAAGTGTTATATCTCTAATGGTTGGATGTAGGATATCCGACGGTAGGGTGTCGGATAACCGACGGTCTGTAAACCCGATAGTGTCAGATCTCCGACCCCTTAGCATCAGAGATCCAATGGGATGTATAGGTTTTTTTTTTTTAAATGTAAGGTTACATGATTTTAAATTTATGGTCCCATATTTTCAATGGTAACTATGTTCAAGGTGTCGAATATTCGACGTATGGCCATTATAAATATAAATTGTTTTAAACATTTCAACATGTTTGTTGTAGAAGTGACAAACGATTTGCGAAAATTATCAACGGGCGATTGTGGAAAACAAAATTTTCATCGATAGACAGTTTGCCAGGAATTTTGTATTCTTCGACTTCTCTCCGTTTGACAAAATGTTGATGCGTGGAACTTGATTTTTTAAGACAACTAGTTATATTCATTAACGAAGTTTGTGACAAAATGTCAAATAGAAATATTCCAGATCCAAACGAAGGCAACCGACAATTGCTTACTAGACTATGGGATGTAGAGAAACAAAGGGGTGATCATCAGGGGATTTAAGATGAGAAAAATATTGATCTCAACAGCCACAAAACATTGCAGGGAACATGGACACGCTGAGGGGGGGAACGAATATCGTCCATTTGTAGGTTTATCATTATAAAGTTTATTATATTCATTTTTTTTGGTAATTGTATGTATTATTTTTATTTTTCATATATTAATGTATATCTATTGATGTTTGCATGTATTTATATTAAAGGAAATACACTCTACAACATATCATCTAGAGGAAGTGCTTTCAGAACAAGTTTAGGATCAGGATCATGGAGCATGTATGTTTAATGGAGAACAAGTGAATGATCATATTGAAAAAGATGATCATACCGATAATGTAATTGAAGATGATGGTACAAATACATTGATCAATGATTCATTTAACATTAGAATGGATGATGACAATGACGTTGGTAATGAAAATGATGATGACTTTGATGATGTTCACGATATACCTCTTCTCGATAAGGCATATCAACCCCTTTATGAAGGCTCCAAAACAAATCTTCTCTCTACTGTATTGTTGATAATGAACTTGAAGGTTATGAATGGCCTTTCAAACAATGCAATCACACAGATGCTAAGGCATGTAAAATAATCCATCACATATATAGGATCATGATAAAGTTTATTTGTATTCCTCTAATAATTGTATTGTTAACTCATTATTGATCATCGTATGGATGAAGCGTGTTTCGTTAATATTATTTATTTATTGCATTCAGAATTTTTTTTTATTGTTTTGTAGCTTGATAGCTGAATTTTTGTTACCACCATCAAATATTTTACCTCGCACATATTGAGATTTATCTTCCATCGTGAAATATATTGGAATGCATTATGAAGCAATTCATGCATGCCCATATGACAATGTTATATATTATAATCACCATGAATTTGCAATAGAATGTCCGGAATGTCATGCAAGTAGATATCATATAGATAAAGTAACAAAAAAGGTGCCTCAGAAGGTTCTTCATTATATTCCCATCATTCCACGTTTGCAACGATTGTTCTGGTGAAAAAACATAGAGCAATTTATGGATTACCATGCTAGGAACAGAAGTCAAGATGATTTTATCCGAATTCCTATAGATGGTTATGCTTTTAGAGATATTTAGGAAAAGCTGCCTCACTTTAAAGAAGACCCACGTAATCTTAGGATTTCATTGGCAGCACATGGTGTTAATCGATTTGCATAGATGAAATCCATTTACACGGTGTGGCCTATTTTTGTTATCAACAATAACATTCCTCCATGGTTGTCAATAAAGAGGGAGCACATAATGTTGTTGATGATTATTCCAGGTTTTTTTGTCGAAAACTATTTTATTTATAATGTAGTTGTGGCATATCATTTGTCATATTATGTTTCTTAATTTCATATATATATCTATTATTTTACTCTTATGCATGGTTTATATATCTTAATGGTTCTCATAATGATATATCTTATATGTACTTCAAATGAATCAGGTAAGTTCCAAGTCAAAGATATGAATGTATACATCGAGCCTCTTATATATGCGATACTGAAGTTATGGAATGGCATAACTATATATGACGTATCTAGACTAATACGACAAAGGCAATTTCAATTCCATGCAATGGTTGTATGGACAATACACGATGCCCCTGGGTTAACTTCATTTTGTGGTTTGTAATTTTAAGTTCCACGTTAATTGCATTTAATGATATGGAGTAGTTAGAATAGTTTATATATGAATATATTTGACATAGATATTCCATATCTAAATATTGTAGGTCTTCAGACAAAGGGTAGATTTGCATGTCCAGTTTGTGGTCCTAAGATAAAATATCGTTGTTCAAAAAACTTAAGAAAGGAGGTGTTTGATGAGTATAGGCATTTCCTCTCTAAGAATCACAGGTATAGAACAACTGAAAAGAAATCTTTTCAATGGGAAGCAGGAGACTGCATTAAAACCACAGAGAATGACACCTCACCTTTGGAAGATGCAATACAATAGAAATCATCATCATCATCGTATATGAATTGTTATGTATTTTAAATTTTTATTGTGAGTTGTTTGCTGTAGTGGCCATATTTGATTTATAAACTAATATTCATGATGTCCATTGTGATCATGAAGGAATTAATGGGCTTCCACGAGGAATGAAAAGTTATCCTATTCAATTCAGCAGGTTGCCCTGCTATGAGCACCTACAAATTGCTCATTTGTTTGATACAACACATATTGGAAAGAATCTTACTAAAATATTATGGCGACTACTAGAGCTAAGGAGGGAAAAACATAAAGTTGTGAAAGCTTGCAAATACATTCAAGAAATCAACCATGCAATGAAAGATGTCATCCAATTTCATACCAACGAAGAATACGTTAATAGAAACTCAATTCCATCGATGTTTATGGAGAAACAAAGCAATGTTGTCAAAGAAGTAATGTGCAAAATTAAATTTCCCCCTAGATTTTGGGCAAACTTGAAGAATATCATAACCAAAAAAGGTAATTTTGCCGGGGTCAAAACACATGATTGGCATGTCTTCATCAAGGTAATTATTATTGTTATGTCAATATAATTTTTTCTTGTTTGTATACTCTTTGTTTAATAAATGGTGTGGTTTGTATATTCATACAATGTGTTCTACCTCTCTTTCTTCCAGACAACTTCGACAACAATGTCAAACAAGTTATATATAATCTTGGTAAATAGATGAGGTAACTAGCGATTACTTGCATGTGCTTAGTGTTTCTTTCATTCTCCATATAATTTATATTTGTTTTTTTTGTGCACTATTTAAGCATATATTGTAATTTAATGTTTATTTTTGTTAAATATCATTATTGGTTTGCATCCCTTGTAGATGGTTGACATCTAAACAAATCCATAAAGAAGATATAAAGTATTGGAGGAGAGAAATTCCTCGTCTCATGTGTGAAATGCAGAAGCATCTACCATCGGCATTTTTCAATGCACAGGAACACTACCTCATACACCAAGTTGAGGAGATTGAGTTGTGTGGACCTATGCACTCAAGGTCCATGTGGATGGTTGAGAGGCACTTGAAATTTTTGAAGGGTTTGGTGAGACAATGAGCACATGCGGAGGTTTCTATGATGGAAGTATATACGGTATAACAAAACATGTTGTATGCTAGTGAATATATTCCTATTTTAGCATCAAATCTCAATTTACATTGCATTTGTGATCCGGACTCCAATAACAAATTTGAAGGGGAGAAAGTCAAGGGGAAAGGTAGATTGAGGAAGATGAAAGGTAATTATTATCTAGTGGATGTTTATTATATCCTTCATATTCTAATTGTATTTTCTAGTCATAATTTCTTCAATCAAGAGAATATACTTTGTTCAGGAGATTTAAACCCTTATTTCATTTTAATGGTTATTGCCATTACACAGTTGGTCGAGAATGGGATGCAATTCATTTATACATTGCAAACAATCTTGACTGGATGAAGGTATGGATTGAAATATGTGCACAATTGAGTAATGGAATATCATGGGAAGGTGTGGCTTCATTTTTAAAAGAAGCACAGTGCAATTGAGATAACAATCTAACAGAAAGGGAAATCGATTTGGCATATGGTGTAGAAGATAAAATGGAAAGCATATAATTAATCAATCCCTCTAAATATTTTATTTTGAAATTTACTTTTTGACGTACATGTTCTTCTTTTCCATGTATTGTTGAATAAGGACTGAATGGTTGTGTAATCTTTTCATGTATTGCTTATTGCATGTAAAACACCATAAGGCTATGGTCTGCAATGGAGGTAGATATCGGATCAAAAAATTGGATGAAACAAAAAAAACAACAGATTCTGGGGTTTCGACTGTCTTTGAGGTTACCAATGTTTCATCTAGAATTTACAGACATCCAGAAGTCTCAAAAAATCGATACTATGAGTATTTGGAAGATATTATACAGTGTGACTTTAAATCCTTTAAGGTAGTTCTATTCGTTGTCAAATGGTATAGGTTACGATTGAATCAACGTGATCTTGATAGAACTATTATCAAACATGATAATTTATTTACCATGGTAAACACAAGGTTGTTTGAGCCACGAACAGAGCCCTATGTTCTTCCAAGACAATGTGAACAAGTATTTTACTTAGAGGTTCCAGGTAAAGCAGGATGGTCGTTTGTTATGAGACATGATCCAAGGGGAAGGCCAGTAAAGTATAACGTAGATGATGGTAATGAAGAGGGTTCTCTGGAAGAAGAATATGATGACAAAGAGCATGATCAACATGAGTTATATGACGATGATGATACAACAAAAGATGTCCAAGAAATAGTTGAATCAGATGATGTAGTAGACAATGCCGATGAAGATTATTCTGACGATGACACGATGAGCGTAACTGATGATTATGACAATGATGATATGGCCAATCCTTGCAATGTTGACTATGTATCTGATGATACAGATGATGAATTGGATGAAGAAGATGATGAAATGGATGAAGAAGACGATGAAATATATTGAAAGGTAAATATTTAATTAGAACTATTATTTTATCTTATTTTAAGAAAAAAATAGTTACTAACATCATCACCATCATCATCATCATCATCATCATATCACTTTCACTGTTGACATCAACATCATAATCATCATCATAATCATCATCATCATCATCAACATCTTCATCATCATGGTCTTCATCATCATCGTCATCATCATCACACATCATCATCTTCATCATCATCGTCGTCATCATCACACATAATCATCTTCATCATCATCATCATAAGGAAATCGTCATCATCATCATCTTCATCATCGTTGTCTTCATGATCATCATCACCATAATCATCATCTTCATCATCATTCTCATCATCACCATCATCATCCTCATGATCATGATAATCATCATCAACATCATCATCACCATAATCATCATCGGCATCATCATCATCGTTATCCTCATGATCATCATGATCATCATCACCACCATTATCATCATCTTCATCATCATCGTCATCATTATCACCATCATCCTCATGATGATGATAATCATCATCAACATCATCATCATCTTCATCATCATTGTCATCATGATCTTCATCATTATCATCGTCATCCTCATGATGATGATAATCATCATCATCATTTTCATCGTCGACATCAACATCATAATCATCATCATCATTATCAACATCATCATCAGCATCATCGTCATCATTATCATCGTTATCCTCATGATGATGATAATCATCATCATCATCATCATCATCATCATCATCACAATCATAATCATGATCATCAGGATTATCATCATCATCATCATTGTCATCGTCATCATCAACATCATCATCATCATCAACAACATCATCATCATCACCATCATCATCATCATCATCATTGTCATCATCGACATCAACATCATAATCATCATCGTCATCATCAACATCATCATCAACATCATCATCATCTTCATCATCATCGTCATCATTATCATCGTCATCCTCATGATGATGATAATCATCATCATCATCATTGTCATCATTGACATCAACATCATCATCATCATCATCATCATCATCAACATCATCATCAACATCATCATTATCATATTCATCATGATCATCATCATTATCATCATCATCCTCATGATGATCATAATCATCATCATCATCATCAAGATCATCATCATCATCATCATCACAATCATAATCATCATCATCACAATCATAATCATCACATTCAGGATCATCATCATCATCATCATTGTCATCATCGTCATCAACATCATCATCATCATCAACAACAACAACATCATCATCATCAACATATATTTGGGACCCATAGTTCTAGAAGTCGAGGAATCTATTAGATATAAGAAGTATTTCAAGGATAGAAAAAATTCCTTTCATTTTATTGGCTATATCAAACAATTTCCTTCTCATCACTTTTTGATTGAAAGGTTTGCTAGTATTATGCATTTTTTTTTCGAAAATTAATATTTGAAGTAAACTAAGTTTTACTTATTCTTAATGTTGGTGGATTACAAAACAAATATCTTTGAAGTACAGTAAGTTTTACTTATTCTTAATGTTGGTGAAAATTTCATGTCACTACCTATATGTGGATATGTGTAGAAATTAACCTTCTGAAAGACTACCATAGGACATGTTGTTAGAAGCCATTGACTATGTTGTTGTTAGGACATGATGATGAGGAGGAGGAGGAGGAGGGTCATGATTATGAAGATGATGAAGATGACGATGATGATGATGATGGTGATGATGATGATGAAGAGGACAATGATATTACTGATGATGTTGATGATGATGAAGAGGATGATGATGAAGAGGACGATGATGATGACGATGACATTGATTATGGAACATCATCATAATAATCAATGTCATCATCATCATCATTGTCCTCTTCATCATTATCATCATCATCCTCATCATCATCATCATCATCATCATCATCATCATCATCACCATCATCGTCATCATCGTCATCATCATCATCGTCGTCACCATTACCATCATCATCATCATCAAGACAATGATGGCGATGATGATGACGTTGATGAAGATGATGGTGATCATCAGCATTTCCATAATCATCATCATCATCATCACCGTCATCATCGCCATTACCATCATCATCATGAGGATGACGATGATGGTGGCGATGATGATGATGACGATGAGGGTCATGACGATGATGATGAAGATGACGATGACGTTGATGATGATGATGATGATGAGGGTCCTGATAATGAAGATAATGATGTTGGGGACAGAGACGATGATGATGATGATGATTATGGTGATGATGGTGATCATTTCCATCATCATCATCATCATCACCGTCATTATCACCATTACCATCATCATGATGATGAAGACGACGACGATGACGATGATGATGATGAAGATGATGATGAGCAACATAATGATAATGATTAGGTGAGATTGTAGGGATTAGCTGAGATCACCATCATCATCTTCATCTTCAGGGGTTTTGTTGTAGGGATTAGGTGAGATCGCCATCATCATCATCATATTATAATAAAAAATACTATTCCTAAGTTAAAAATACATATACTAAAAAATACATATAGTTAAGTTAAAAATACTATACCTAATAAAAAAATACTATTATGGCAATACATATAATATAAAATAATATATAATAAAAAAAACTGCATAGAATATAAAATAATATATAATAAAAAATAAATAGTCTATTTCGACATTGTCCCGACTCATTTTGGACAGTTCTATGAAATTTGGAGATTTTTGTGAATTTTGGAGTAGCTCTGGTGGAGTTTAGGGTTTAGAATTGGAGCTCACGGTTGAGAATTGGAGCTCATGATTTCGATTTGGAGTTCACGGTTCAAATTTGGAGCTCACGGTTCACGTTTGGAGCTCACGGTTTTGATTTGAAGCTCATGGCTCAACAGGTAAGCATCACCTCATTTTTTGGGCATGCTGTGACAAGGGTTTTTGGGCATGCAACCAGTTCATGGTTTTAGATTGGATGGGCATGCAACAAGTTCAGGGTTTTAGTTTTTTTGGGCATGCTGTGATGTTTGCTGTGTATTCCAAACTGAAATTTTAGATGCCCTAGATTTCCACATTACATTAGGATAGATGAGAGCTAGGGGAAACATTATCTCTTGGCTCACTGTAGCCCACCCATCATCGGAGCTGCAAGGGAGTAGGGAGCAGTTATATGTGGATAATCGACTCGAATAGAGCAGTGGTTTACCTTCAGAAATAGTTCCCACTCTTTATTACGTGCCAAGATTTTGTTACAAAAATTAGAAATATGACTTGAATGAGATGAATCCCACACCCCTATATGATTATAAATGGTTTTTCAATGTTGGAGTGACCTCGATTAACCACTCAGTTTCCAAAATTGATCTAACTCGGTTTATGGATGATTGGATTTTTCTTCATGTCATTTAGAACATCCATGTCTATATGTATCCGAGCTATGCATCAAATCGAATGGATAGAATATACAACAGGGGGGTTGTCCACTGGACAGGGGAAACACATGGATTACCAACATGAGGGAAAGCCATTGAATATGCTAATACTTGGAATATAATAGACCACCTTGGTTGGACACTAATGCAATCCCGTGTATGAGTTTGAGCAAACATTTACATGCACTCTATAGGATCTCCAGAGAAATATCATTATTTTTCCATTACTATAAAGGAGATGTACTAGAATATTTTCCTGGACTTGTTGATTTCACTGTTAAGTTGAACCTAAATGACAAAGAGAGAGGAGCACTAAGCAAGATACAACACTTTGTAGGAAATCGAATGAGTAGAGATATAATGATGTTAGTTCTTGGAGATCCTGTAGAGTGGATGCTTGGTTGCTCTCTAGGTTCCAAATATTTAGGTTCCTCATTAGATGCTTCACTATATGAATCATATATGGGGCCCCCAAAACTATGATTATTGATTTCAAGTATAACATCCAACTCTTCATGAAATGGATAAATGCATGCATTTTCCATCTCATCATCAAAAAAGAGTTTTCCTACAAAATATTCCTCATCGGAATCTCAACAATATGGACCATCTAATTTAGATTCTTTGGATGAGGTAATATAATAGGAGAATGGGTTCTTTCATAACCAACAACCCAAAGGGTCTCTGTCTATACTGCCTGCTTCTTCACCAACTTGAATCCTTCCTTATCAGCTTTCAAACATGGGTTTTCTTCATTGTGCATGCATTTACATTGATCAGCTAATGATAGACCCAATTTGACAGTTTCAGCTAACCCACATTTGACCCATATTGGCTGATATGGATTCTGAAGTCTAGTCAGTATGAATGTTACAATTAGTGGATGAACCAATCACATTTTGGTTCGCATTCAAATTGGTTTGATTTTTTTTATGTGAGTTATCTTAGCAACCGGTTCCCAAATAAGCTATTAATCCGACTCTACCCAAATGTGATGCTTAAGGGAGGTTTAGAGAAGGATTTGAGCTCCACCATAGCCACGATAGTTAGAGTTTTTTTGCTCACATGTATGCTCGTTCCATTGGAGAAGGATGAAAATCGGTCGCTTCCTCGAGCAGGATTGTTGAGCCATGTTTTTTTATAAGAAATAAACTAAAATCTAACCCCTAGATCATTGAATATCATTATAAAATCCCCAGGTTAGAAAGAAACTCGAACCTAACCCAATATTTTCCAAATTGTAGCGACAACAGGGGTTTTCCAGAATTCTGCCAAATGTTATAAATTTCTTCTTTAAGGTGTTTTATTATAGAAACCTTATATTAGAAAGCAACTTGAACCTAACCCAGTAATTCCCAAGCTCTAAACACCATGAGATATTGGACTATACAATATATTTTCATTAAGTGATCGAATGAAGTAATCCACTTAAAATAACGATTTTATTGAAATATTAAATTATTTTCTACATACCTGTTAATATCATTATCAAACAAAATTGTCCATAAGGAAAGAGTTCAAGAACTCTGTGCACATGAACTATATCTCACAAAAGATAACAAGTGTTCGGCCAAGCAACGGTGACGATTTGTGGTATTATGCCTCACAAGTTTGCGATGTTGCAACCTAATGAAACATAATACCAGGAGTCGTCACCATTATTAGCCAACACTTATTAGCTATTTTAGAGTTAGTGAATTGAAGGTGGCTAAGTCAACGCAAAAAAGAAAGGTAATAAGTTTGACTAAATAAACTATTTTGATAATTGTACCTACATATTCCACTACATGCTTTTCTTGCATGCCTCACCTATCTCGATGTAATAGCAACATTATTATTATTGTTATGTGTACCTTCTCTCACTGACAGTATTCTTCCTCTTTATTCTCCAAAACAACTATATTATAGGGCCTTTTGGCACGATATTGTTTTGCATGCAACTTTTATTTTGTCAATCTTAGAAAGAAACTCGAACCTAACCTAGTATTTTCCAAATTGTAGCAACAACAGTGGTTTGCCAGAATTCTGCCAAATGTTATGGATTTCTTATTCAAGGTGTTTTATTATAGAAACATTATATTATAAAGCAACTCGAACCTTACCCAGTAATTCCCAAGATCTAAACACCATGAGATCTTGGACTATACAATATATTTTCATTAAGTGATTGAATGAAGTAATCCACTTACAATAACTATTTTTTCAAAATATTAATTCCTTTTCTACATACCTATTAATATCATCATCAAACAAAACTATCCATGAGGACAGAGTTCAAGAACTCTGTCCACATGAACTATATATCACAAAAGATAACAAGTGTTCATCCAAGCAAAGGTGACGATTCATGGTATTATGCCTCACAAGTTTGCGATGTTGCAACCCCACGAAACATAATACCATGAATCGTCCCCATTATTAGCCAACACTTATTAGCTATTTTAGAGTTAGTGAATTGAAAGTGGCTAAGTCAATGCAAAAAAGAAAGGTAATAAGTTTGACTAAATAAACTATTTTGATAATTGTACCTACATCTTCCGCTACATCAATTGCTTGCATGCCTCACCTATCTCGACGTAATATCAACATTATTATTATTGGTATGTGTACCTTCTCTCAGTGACAGTATTCTTCCTCTTTATTCTCAAAAACAACTATATTATAGGGCCTTTTGGCATGACATTGTTTTGCATTCAACTTTTATTTTGCCAATCTTAGAAAGAAACTCGAACCTAACCCAGTATTTTCCAAATTGTAGCGACAACAGGGGTTTGCCAGAATTCTGCCAAATGTTATGGATTTATTCTTTAAGGTGTTTTATTATAGAAACCTTATATTATAAAGCAACTCGAACCTTACCCAGTAATTCCCAAGCTCCAAACACCATGAGATATTGGACTATACAATATATTTTCATTAAGTGATTGAATGAAGTAATCCACTTACAATAACTATTTTTTCAAAATATTAAATTTTTTTATACATACCTGTTAATATCATCATCAAACAAAAATGTCCATGAGGATAGAGTTCAAGAACTCTGTCCACATGAACTATATATCACAAAAGATAACAAGTGTTCAGCGAAGCAACGGTGATGATTCGTGGTATTACGCCTCACAAGTTTACGATGTTGCAACCCCATGAAACATAATACCATGAATCATCCCCATTATTAGCCAACACTTATTAGCTATTTTAGAGTTAGTGAATTGAAAGTGTCTAAGTCAACGCAAAAAAAAAGGTAATAAGTTTGACTAAATAAACTATTTTGATCATTGTACCTACATCTTCCACTACTTGCATTGCTTGCATGCCTCACCTATCTCGACGTAATATCAACATTATTATTATTGGTATGTGTACCTTCTGTCACTAACAGTCTTCTTCCTCTTTATTCTGCAAAACAACTATATTATAGGGCCTTTTGGCATGACATTGTTTTGCATGCAACTTTTATTTTTTCAATCTTAGAAAGAAACTCGAACCTAACCCAGTATTTTCCAAATTGTACCGACAACAGGGGTTTTCCAGAATTCTGCCAAATGTTATGGATTTCTTCTTTAAGGTGTTTTATTATAGAAACCTTATATTATAAAGAAAATCTAACCTTACCTAGTAATTACCAAACTCTAAACACCATGAGATCTTGGAATATACAATATATTTTCATTAAGTGATTGAATGAAGTAATCCACTTACAATAACTATTTTTTCAAAATATTAAATTTTTTCTACATAGCTGTTAATATCATCATCAAACAAAACTGTTCATGAGGACAGAGTTCAATAACTCTGTCCACATGAACTATATATCACAAAAGATAATAAGTGTTCATCCAAGCAACGGTGATGATTCGTGGTATTATGCCTCACAAGTTTGCGATGTTGTAACCCCATGAAACATAATACCATGAATCATCCCCATTATTAGCCAACACTTTTAGCTATTTTAGAGTTAGTGAATTGAAAGTGGCTAAGTCAACTAAAAAACAAAGGTAAATATTTTTTACTAAATAAACTATTTTGATAATTGTACCTACATCTTCCGCTACATGCATTGCTTGCATGCCCCACCTATCTCGACGTACTATCAACATTATTATTATTGGTATGTGTACCTTCACTCAATGAAAGTCTTTAGTTTAGGGATGTATTGAGGTTTGTACCACATATTTGATAGTGTATGCATCCAATGCTTTCTAGTTACTTGATCACTATTAGGGAACAACTTCATCTCTATCATGTTAACCTTACTTCATCCAGCTAAAAGCAGTTCACATATTCAGAGAACATAATACTAAGGCTGATAGCTTATCCAAAGAAGCATTAACCTTGGCCTCAGGCCATTTTAAGTTTACTGAATTCACTGATGGTGAATGTACTGATTAGGGAACTTTCCATCTTTTCTATCCCTTAGCACTTCAGTCTTTTATGTGTTGTTTCTATTGACATCCTTTGGATGATTGCGGTGGATGATCCCCTCATATTATTGATCTCTCTTGTTTATTTCTTCTTTGGATTAGCTACTTTGGTTTTAGACTTGAATTTTCTGTGTGTTGAAGGTTAGTGATGTGGATGTAGTCAAGATTCCTAGATTATAGGTGTTACCTTTGAAGGTTTGTCCAATATTCCTATGAAGCTAATCAATTTTCATCTGCCTGCTGATGATGAACATAGTCGTATTTATTCCATGTCCTCAGCAATAGCTGAATTTGTAACTAAGTTACCTTTGATTTCAATGAAATAACAAGGAACTGATATTTTCCCTTGGAAAAAAAAAGTTACTTGATCACCAATATCAATTGAGATTCCATCACTCTTATTGGTAACTCCAAATTTTTCACATTTCTTGTAACCTACAAGTTCCAAACTCTTTGTTTTCACAGAGTTTTTGTGACATTATGGGTGCAAAAATAGTGCATATTGGCATCCTAAGATTTAAAATTAGCATCCTAAGGAGCACTAAGCAAGCTACAACACTTTGTAGTAAATCGAATGCGTAGAGATATAATGTATTTAGATGACCTTTGTGGTGTATACAGTTGGTTAGATTTAGAATTATTCCCTGGTGTGAGTGATATTTGATGTTTCCTTGCCCTTTTTCCATCCCTTGGTTTCATCAAATCATTGAGGAAGGCATGATATAGTTAATTTAAGAGCCTTTTGATTTGTGTTAATTTAAGAGCCTTTTAGTTCTTTCTAATCATATATATATCTAATCCATGGTGGTGAAGAGCGGACATTTCACTTGAATGATGTTTGGGTCTTGAAGCAAGTACTATGTTTTTTGATGTCCTCCAATTTTTTATTTGATGATTTTATGCCAATTTTCACCTTAGGGTTGAAAATTAATATGGGAAAACAAGCATCATCAAGACAAGNCTCCAAGAACTCAAAATCATTATTTGTCCATTACTGTAAAGGCGATGTACTAGAAGATTTTCCTGGACTTGTTGATTTCACCGTGATGTTGAATGTAAATGATGAATAGAGAGGAGCACTAAGCAAGCTACAAAAATTTGTAGGAAATCAAATGAGTAGAGATATAATGTCTAGAGTAGTCTGCATACATCCTTCACTTGAATGATGTTAGTTCTTGGCAATCCTAACATCATTCAAGTGAAGGATGTATGCACACTACTGCAATATCATCATTCGACCATGAGGTGCTTAGTTGACTGGAAATTGGGTTAGGTAAGACTTTGCCATTAATGGACAATCATGAATCTTATGGTTTATGCTTTGGGTCTTGAAGCAAGTACTAGGTATTTTGATGTCCTCTATTTTTTATTTGAACATTTTATCTCAATTTGCACCGTGTCTGATTTTTTTTTGTCCCTCTTACAATTAACACGATAAGATGACCTTTGTGGTTTAGACAATTGGTTAGCTTTAGAATCAACAAATATTACAGACTGATATAATTGTATTTAAAACATTCTTTTCATTCCTGAACATGCCAAGTAGCAGATCTGGAAATGTCCACTCTTCACCACCATGGATTATATATATATATATATGATTGTTGTAGGTTACCATTGGGAAATATGCCTCTTAAGTGTCGGCTTATGCACTTCAAAGTAGCATAGAGGTTAAAACATCCACTCTACAGGATCTCCAAGAACTCAACATCATTATTTGTCGATTACTGTAAAGGCATTGTACTAGAAGATTTGCGAGGGCTTGTTGATTTCATGGTGAAGTTGAACGTAAAAGATAAACAGAGAGGAGCACTAACCAAGCTACAACACTTTGTACCAAATCGAATGAGTAGAGATATAATGTCTGCAGCATTCTGCATACATCCTTCACTTGAATGATGTTAGTTCTTGGAGATCATGTATAGTAGATATTTTAACCTCTTCAGTGCTACTCTGTAGTGCATATATATATATATATATATATATATATATATATATATATA
>LPNX010876846.1:500039-522950 GCA_001517045.1 Pseudotsuga menziesii
AGGAATTTATATCTTTCTGTACTGCTTCCAATTTATCACCGAGTTTAAAGTGGTCACTCAGAGCAAACATCTCAAATCTGGAATACAAAAGAAGAATGACTGCATTGATAATTATGGTAACAAAGTATTGAGATCTGCTTGAAAAAATAAAGATCTATTTGCTACTTTATTTTTGGAAGGAATTGTTTGAATACTTAAGTTATAAAAACTGTTTATTTTTGTTGTTTTCAGGCAATCTTCCAGAGGTATCCACGGCGTGAAAAAGAGTATCAGTCATTTTCACTGATTTACAATGATAGATCACTAGATTTGGTATGAAATCGTTTCACTAAAGGAAACATTTTCACATTTGTTGGAAACAGTTTCGAGGTTCTTTCCCAAGGAAAACATGTTTTTATTGAAGAAATCCCATTTGCAGCCATGAATTTTGGTGGTGTTGATCCTAATCACTCAAGGGTAAACATCAATATGCTCCTATTACTCGAAATGGTTATTGGAAGGTATGTAATAGAATCATGTTAGTTTTCTAGGTTTAAGATTGACTGTATTTAAGGATAAACACATGCATACCATGTTCTTTGTATGAGTCAATATAGTTACTAGTAGGTACGTAAAGGGATTAATATACTCTAATAAATCAATTTTTCTATTTCCTTCAGTTTGACATGGGAGACTTCCTCATTGATGATCAATCAACAGGTTAGCATACAGTCCATCTTATTCAGTTGGGAACATGATTGCTTCTTAAGGAATCTTATGAAACTATTGATGGCATTTTATGAAAATTTTGTTGCATGTTTCTATGCTTGAGGTTGTGTTTCTATTGCAGATTCTGGAAATTCTTTGCTAGCTGGTCCATCAGTAAAGCATGCATACCTTTGATATTTTGTAAATTTCTTGTATAAGTTAGTGGTGTTTTCTAGGTCTATGCACGATATGCTATTGTTGTAAAGCATAAGTGTTTCATAGCCACACCAAGGATATAGGGCATAAAAAGCTATTTCAGAATCACAACCAACAAAATATTATCATTTAAACCACTTTTCTTTGAAATCAATGGTAGTAGACAATTTTATTAGCTAGCAAGTGTAAGCATTAACAACCATCATGTATCATCACATAGGCGTTATTATCATCATTTATATTAAATGTAAATACTACTGTATATCAACATGAATTACCAACTGAGTTGACCATCCTTTTAAGGGTTTATACAAGAACTCCTTAGCCTAAAAAGAATGCTTTTGGAAGGAAGAATTCAATGATATTGTTGATATTTCCCCATAACTCAAATATGACCCTAACTTGGTTGATTTTGTAGGTCTGTTTGATAGGTTTTAGGGATAGAAACGATAGTAACACTGATTAGTAAGGAAACAATCCCTAAATTTCCCTACTAAACAATTAAATGGGGTCGTTGTAAGGAAGAAAGTAACCTTTTTATCAAGGCCAAATTATCCCAACCCTTGAAACATCTCAAATATGAAACCCTAACTCTAACTTTTAACTGGTTTTTTTAGGTTGCTTCTCAAGTTCGTGGATGTAGACAAGAAGATAGGTGACGCAATGGAGGATCTAGGGCTAAATAGGCAGGCAAAAATTTGAGGGTACCTTAGAATTTGAAAATTGTTGTTATTTTTGGATTATTGAATTTTATAAATTTCTAATCTAGTTTATAAAAATGCAGATCTAATCTAACACTACAGTAATCACGCAAATGCATCTATTTCACATTAAATACTAAATTTTGATCAAAATGACAAATATTAGGGTTTTTGTGAAATTTACTTCAAACCCAAGGCCATGAGGGATGGTGATCAACCTCCCTCTTGGAATATTTCCCTAAGGATCACCAACTAGGACTTCTAAAAGCAACCTCTAGGGTTCGTTGGAGGATCCTAATTAGGGAAAAATTCAGAGATCTAAGGACAAACAAGAGAAAAATCCTTCAAGAGGATGTTTTGTAACATGTAAAAGTTGACAAAAGCTGGTAAAAATCCCTAATTCCGAGAAAACACAGCATTACAACCACCATTCAATCCATAGAAGCATTATTTCACCAAACTTTACCAATGGAGCAACCAAGAAAACCCTAGATCCTCCTTGTGCTTGTGTTCTTCCAACAATGCTAGCATCAATCTTGCATGTGCATGAAACCCTAGAATCCACCCATCATTTTACCATAAATCCAAAGAAGAAATAGTAATATATTTGATAAGTTTCCCCTGTGAATCCATAGGCAAGCCTATATAAGAGCATCTTCTTTGCATGAAATATTTTTCTAGATCCATTGATTTGTAGATAATGGTGCTTCCACATGATTTAGTATTGTAATTGCAAGAGGAACTTCACAACATTGATAGACTCTCAACCAGTCGTAAAAGGACAAGCAAGCATACATTTACCAGAATCCCAACAACTATTTAAAGGATAAAAGACAATCACCTGTCTCTTCTATTGAACAATCATTGAATGAAATTATGTTGCATATAACTTGATTTTAGTTGTGTTACTCGATCCACCACCCTAGTGTATAGGATCCACTAACAATTGCAACAAGTTGATCTACCTTAGCTACCAAACTAGGCATATGTGTTGTTTCGGTGGAAGGACTGTTAATGTTCAAAGTTGTTACTGAATCTGTAATACTTCCAGTTGATGCAACTCTTCTTGCAATGGGGACCATAAGAAGAGAGTTTGATCTATCTTTTCCAAACGAAATTGAAGGCTAGACCTGTTCATTCTGCAAACCAAGATCACTTGAATTGGTTCCATTCACTAAGGTAGAAAGAGTTGCCATACCTAGTTGTTTCTCCCTCTGTTTCCTGACTACTGCGGAGGATTTCATGTTATATGATGGTCCAAGAGAAGTAGTAGACATGTATACAAATGTGAGAGGTTGTGATAGTTCCCCTGATTTTGACAATGGTGTTGACTGCAGAGAACCTCTAACCTCTTCTTTTTGGAATTCCCTGGAACTTTTGACCAATTTTATATTTTGGAAAAGTTCATGCCTTTTTTTACCCTTTTGACCTAGTTGGCCTTTTCTTCCTTAAGGTTCGATATGCTATTGCACGATATGATATAGCATATCAGTCACTTTTTCTACACTTGTTGCATTTATGAAGTTCTTTGTAAATAATAGAACTTCTCTCTGGCCCTTATTTTTAATTGACAACTAAATTATTTTTCTATCCTTTATATTGACCCGAGTTCTTCTCAAGTGATTTATATCTCCATTGGTCATCCACAAACTACTTATATTTTACATTTTGGTCCTTCGGTTGACTTGGACTTGAGCATGCATTTTATTTATATGTTTGACAAAATAATTCTATATCATCACTCATTTGGACATGTTGAGTGAAAATCTATCATATGTAAAACACTAATTAGATTATTTTGATGCATAAAATTCATTGATCACCGGTAGAGTGTGTGCTCTAGAATGAAAAGGATATATAGAAGCATACCATACTGATATGTTGTAAGAGTTGTTAGGTAAAGAACTGTATATGAAAAGGATATAGATTATTTACATATTTATTGGAATAATCTCCACCATTATCTATGTGAAGGATATTGATCACCTTACCAGATTGTTTCTCTGTAAGAGCTTTAAGATCTCGAAGAAAAGCAAACACATCAGCTTTGTGTTTGAAGCAATAGACCCCTGTGTATATAGATATGTAATCAATGAAGGTTAGAACTTAGTACGTATATTTATTTATTCATAGATAGGTGAGGAAAGGGACTAGTAATGTCACTGGGCACAAAATCAAGAAGTGATGTGTCTCTCTCAGCCTTTCCTTTCTCAAATCTCTCTTCAAGGTGCCTACCAAGAGTATATATTGGACAAACTCCATCTAAGAAGGATATAGGTGGCAATCCCACTATGTTGTCTTGTTTAATTAATTGATGCAATTAACGTAAGTTAATATGCCCAAACATATCATGCCATAACTTACTAACATCATTAGAATACATTAACAAATATAGAGTAGGAGTTTTAAGCAAAAAAAATTTGAAAAAACATACAATTTATTTTTGTGATCAACTTTTCTAAGTGAAATCTTTCAATTTTTTTCTTGTTAAATCTACCAACAGGCGTCGCTTTTACGACGGTGTTCTGACGCTTCTGTGAAACATCCAACACATGAAGGCGATGATCAACTGACGCTTTGTATCAACCTTTTGGCGGTAGTGTCATGACTCCGACACTTGAGCCCGTCGGACGACCGATGCTTCATGTGTTGGTAGGTGTAAAAAATATGACACTTTCTGGATAAAAACACCGACGGCATCATCATGCATCCAACACTTCTTCCCATCGAAAGGTTGACCCTTTAAGTGTCGAAGGGCATCGGATTTCTGACAGTTTATGCAAGTTTTGATTGACACTTTGAAAGAGAAAACTGTCGAATAGGTGACATCATGGTGTGTCGAATATTCGACCCACTTTGGTAGCATGTTGAATATCCGACGTTATGCCACCGATGGGAAAAAAACGTGTATGTGTCGAAGATGCGACAAAGAAGTGTTGAAATTCAGACATGCACGGCGTTGGATTTTGGGTTGAAATTCTGTTGTGGATGATGACAATGATGATGATGATGATGAGGACAGGGATGATGATGACAATGACAATCATGATGAATGATGATGATGATGATGATGATGATGATGATGATTATGATGACGATGATGAGGAACAATGATGATGATGATGATATGTTTAGTTGAAATTTGCTTTGATTTTATTTTCAAGCATTTGCAAAGGAATGATGATGATGAACAATGATGATGAGGAGGAGGAGGATGATGACCGTGATGATGATGAGGATGCTGACTATGATGATGAGGATGAGGATGATGATGACGACGATGATGATGATGAACAATGATGGTGATGATGATGATGAGGATGCAGATGAGGATGAGCATGATGAGGAGGAGGATGATGATGATGATGATGATGATGATGATGATGTTGATGATGAACAATGTTGGTGATGATGATGATGAGGATGATGAAAATGATGATGACTATGATGATGTTGAGGATGAAGATGATGATGACGATTACAATGATGATGAACAATGATGGTGATGATTATTAGGAGGAGGAGGAGTAGGAGGACGAGGATGATGATGATGAAGACAATGATAGGGATCAATGATGACGATGATGATAGGTTTAGTTGAAACTTTTATTTTATTTTATTTTCAAGCATTTTCAATCGAATGATGAGGATGAACAATGATCGCGAGGAGGAGGAGGATGATGAAAATGATGATGATGTTGATAAAGACTATAATGATGAGGAGGAGGAGGATGATGATGATGATGATGATGACGACGACAATGATGATGAACAATGATGGTGATGATGATCATGATGATGAGGATGATGATGAAGAAGATGATGATGATGATGATGATGATGATGATGAACAACGTTGGTGATGATGATGATGATGACGATGATGATGAGGAACAATGATGACAATGATGATAGGTTTAGTTGAAACTTTTCTTTGATTTTATTTTCAAGCATTTGCAATGGAATGATGAGGATGAACAATGATGATGATGAGGAGGAGGATGATGACAATAATGATGATGAGGATGATGAATGTGATGATGATGATGATGACGATGATGACAGCGATGATGATGATGATGATGAACAATGATGGTGATGATGAACAATAATGGTGATGATGAACAATGATGGTGATGATGATGAGGATGAGGATGAAGAGGATGATGATGATGATGATGATGATGATGACGATGATGATGAACAATGTTGGTGATGATGATGATGATGACAATGATGAACAATGTGGGTGATGATGAGGATGAGGATGATGACAATGATGATGATGAGGATGATGACTATGATGATGGTGATGAGGATGAGGATGATGATGATGATGATGATGGTGATGATGATGGTGATGATGATGACAATGATGATGAACAATGATGGTGATGATGATGATGAGGATGAGGATGAGGATGAGGATGAGGATGATGATGATAGGTTTAGACTATATTGTAGTGGTGATGATGATGATAGGTTTTAGACTATATTGTAAAAATACATGAAATAATCATGAATACGAAGTCGTTGTTGAAGAACATTAGTCATTAAATGAAAAATACGTAGTGATTAAATGCTCTAAATGTTAGGAAGTGGCATGCGCATGCTTAAAGGCGCGTGCACACACCTGTTAGTAGGTAAAAAAATAGACATCTGGATTCCCTACATTGCTATCACTTTTCATGGGATTTCTTTTGTTGTTTGCGCATTTTTTGCTCTTGAACTGTGCAATTTGGCTCACAATCCATCACCAATATTTGATCTATTGGATATAAGCTCACTCTTGGAATCTAACAAACATATTCAGTGGTCTTGGAAGTTAGTGGAAATATTTACACTACAAGTTTTCATTGCAAGAAGAGATCATTTTGAATAGGTACGGTGAATTGTAAATAATTATTTTAATTCACAAGCTTTCAGATCATTTCATTGATTTATGTTTTATGATATGCCTACAACAATATCTCTCTCATAGACAATATTTAATTTCACAAGAATAAATCCCAACTTCACATCTAAACAAGTCTCATATTCTCCATACAAGGAAGTATGCAATGTTAACTAATTTACATTTGCACATGAATATATTTTGATTTCACACAATGATGGCATAGATGAAGTTATCTCCTTAGAATCTTCAATTTAAAAAAAAACTTTGAAGTAATCATGGGAGAGGGTCCATATTGAATAGTTCACCAAGTTGTCCATATTCTCTATACAAGATGAAGTATGCAATGTAGACCAATAATAATTTGCACATGAATATATTTTGATTTCTCACAAGGATGGCATAGGTGAGGTTCTCTATTGAGACTCTTTCATTTTTGTAAAAACCTTGGAAGAAATCATGCGAGAGGGTCCATATTGAACAGTTCACCAAATTGTCCCTACTCTCCTCTTCGTGCTAGATTTATCATAACATGCCTTTTATCTCAAAAGGGATGCCTCTACCTCAATTATTTCTCCTCTTTTCAAGGGATTTGCAACCTCCTCATTTCACTCATCTTCTTTTGACTTCCAATACTTTTCAAACACAAAGGAAGTCAAAATCCTATAGCTATAATACCTACAAACTTGACTATCTTTACTTGACTCAAATATACTATAGAAATGAAAATTTGGTTTGAACATAAAGAGAAACCTTTAATCAACATTTATGTATCAATGCCAATAATTAGCATACTAACATATCTGTAATTTAGTTAATTATGTTGGAATGTGGCATGTATCTTGTATAATGGAACTAATACCTTATTTGTTGCTTCTTATGCATGGGTAGACCTCATAGTTTGGATAAAGAAAATTTTTGATATGGGAAACTCACGTAACGTAGAAAGAAAAACTAGAAGGAATATGCCCATTGAAAAGGAAAATGAGGTAAGAGAAAATGCCGGGTTGGAAATGGAGAGAGTGAGACATGGTCCAGACATTTCCATTGATATTGCGACCAATCCTAACAGAGTTGATGGCATAACAACCTCTACTTCATAACAATGGGTGAAGCAGTTCTGTCCAATGGACCCAAATCAAGTTCCAACATCAACATAGTCTCTAACCAACAATCCATCAATGAGCCATGTTGAAGCTCTTGAAGACATAGGTGTATTGAGAGAGGTTGAGTATGAAGCATTGGACCTAGGAGCAATGATTAATTTTCAATCTCTCCAAGAAGACCACAACTATGTCGAGCACACTTCCAATATGGACCGACATGTGAATGAAGTACCACAACAAAGAAGCCCTGGGATCCATAGCTCATGTCCACCTTCGGTACCTCGACTGTCTACTACAAGAAAAAGGACTCCTAGACGTATCCATGTGGATGAAAGTTGTCTGTCAGGCCTTGAAGGTAATTTTCCCAAACGCACTATCGATTGGCAATGTAACAAATTAATGAAGAAATATTTTGAATCCAAAGGCGATGCAGGTAAATCTCAATTATTACTATGTTTGTTAAAGTCAAATTGTTTAGTTGTTGTTAGGAGAATTCTGGGCATAAAGATGGTTAGAAGTTCAGAGGCTAACAATCATATTGTTAGAAATATCCAATCTTCTTTTAATGCTATTGGGAAGATGTCCCGTACTAAATATCTTTGTGTGGCTCATCGTGTGTTATCAGAATTAGTTGTAAGCAAGTCCACACAGCAATGTCACCTCCTTTCACACACTTCTCAGATACTTAAATTAAATAGAAAAATTGTTCAAAAGTACTCTGTTATAAGAGAAAATCTGCAGACTCCAAGTGGAAAAGATTGTTGTGCTTTTGTCGGTAGGTTTCCTCGTTGAGATATGAAGATAATTGATGTTTTTAAGGAATTAGTACAAACGTTCTGGCATGATCATACCAGACCTTCATCTAATCAAAGAGATGTGCTAAAGCTGAGAAATGGTTCTAGTGAACTTGAACCCCACGTCAAACACTTCCTTGGAAAAACACATACTGAAATCTATGAGAGATTCAAGAATGAGCACACACAATTGAACTTGGGCCAAAGGTCCTTTGAGAAATGTAAACCATGGTACTTTCATATATGCATTGATCAAAACTGTATGCTATTGTAGATACCATGTATAATATCAATATTTTTATGACACGTATAAACATATATTTTGTGATTTGCATACTAACGTTGAGTAGGGCTGCAATGAATCTGTAATACCATCGAATGCATCGATATATTTTATCGTCAGCATCATGTGTCCAAGGCATGAAGGACAAAATACTATGGAAAATCGTGTCGATATGGGAATTGTTCTAGGAGCATTGGGTTTGCTCTTTTGAACCGTTGCATTCATGGAAGTGATAATCATCAATTTGGAAATATGAGCATGGAGATGTAGAGATTCAAGTACGTAACCTATCAATCAGATAGTGCGAAGGAAAGTAAAAAGATTGCATTGGTGAAGTCACAGGTGCAAATGATTATTGCATGTTTTTCCTCTTACATGTTTAGTTTCTACATATACATTATTTAAACGGCACATTCTAATATGACCCTTGTTTTCATGGAAACAGGTATGGGTATGTGATTTTTTGATGGAGTTCTACAAGAAAACCGAGTAGTATATTCAACATGTGCATGTAGCACGATGGCAGGATGAGTAGTACAGAAAATGCAGGGACAAATTTCCCATTGGGACCATATTGTCAATTGTGGATTTTGCAGAAAACTACACCCTTCAGCCACAAAATTAAATTAAGATTCAATACTACCATTCTGACCAAGTCAGCATCATGGTACATATTATGTATAGGCATGGCCCTGAGAGAAGCATTAACTACAGGATAATACAAAGGGAGACAAAATTTTACATAAGTGATGGCAGATGCCATGATTTGCATTATGTGCAACAATGTTTTCGAATTTTCTATGACCAGCTAAAGGAGAGAGATATACAGATGGATCTACATTGGATATGGTGAGATGGTTGTGCGGGCCAGTTCAAAAATTTTGCAGTCTTCCAATGGATGACTATGTTACATAAGACTTATAATGTGCCACATATATGGAACTACTTTGAGACTGGGAACGGAAAAGGTTAGCATGACGAGGCTGATGCATGCATCCAAACCGCACTACTAAGGGAGGAGATGAGGTTTATGAGAAACCCCCATATCAAAGATGCAAAATCCATAGTTCAATGGTGTTTTGCAACAATGTTAGACCGAACTAAAGTGGTAGGAAAGCCAATAAAGAATTTTTGGCATGTGGTTGAAATAGATCGATCACATTCCTATAGTCATGGCACAATGCAAGGAATGCATGGATTTCATTCAGTTCAAAGCTCAAACAACCCCCTATTTGAAATATGGACGTAGAAACTTTCTTGCTTTTGCAACCCTTGTAGCAGTGGTGAATGGGATGAATGTGAATACATGGATTGGGTTGATGATTGGGATCATGTGTCACTTGCAGTAGACCCACGTGTAGTCAGTGAAACAACCCACTTAGAGGAGGGTCAGTTAGTGATTTCGACACACTACGACCATATCTCAGATCTCGCAAAACCAGGACACATATATGTAGTTGTTTCCCGAAAGACAATGAATGGGGCACATATTATTGGTTAGAACGATGCATTCAAGGTAAGAAAATCCTGAACGGATCATTGATTGATGATGAAGGTAATGAATTTCCTATTGGCTCGATGGTGGTTGAGGGTGAATATCTTACACTAGATGGGAAATCAAGAAGAACTAGTGGGCATGTATTTGTGGATTACAGACTAGGTTATGTGGTCTATCACTTCACAAAATTGATTGTTGGCATGAACATCCATCTACAGAAAATGTCAATGAAGAAATCAACCAAGGTACGTTACTTCTTGCCTCATTCAGAGCACGTGAGATTGATGGACGAAATTAGCAACGGAGAGGATCCAGGTAGCTATATTGAATGATATTAGGTAATTATGCTTACACTCCACTTGGATGCCATTTCCATGAGTGATTGAAATTGAGAGCTACTATTAAAAGACAAGACAATCATGATAACTTACTCCGCTTTCTATGTGAACTCTGCAAAATCCTTTCCCTTTCCATCTATATCGATGTCATGTCTGAATATATAGCATGTATAAATACTTATTACCAAGTATGATATGTTTTATGCACCATCTTGGTAATAAGTATTTATACATGCTTTATATTCAGACATGACATCGATATAGATGGAAAGGAAAAGGATTTTGTAGAGTTCACATAGAAAGCAAAGTAATTTATCATGATCGTCTTGTCCTTTAATAGTAGCTGTCAATTTCAATCACTCATGGAACTGGCATCTAGAATTTGACGTGTTAGCTTGCACAAGCACACGATTCTATACAATTGACTATTTTGACTAGAGACAATTGACTATTTTCTCCATCCCTTTCACAGTACTTCTTGTTAGCCACTAAAGCTATGCAAGAATACAAATTTTCATCATTTGCATTGTCAATTCCTTATGTTCTTTTTAATTAGAGATTGAATTAATTGAATGTAACTTTGAAGTGAAAATGTTTGTTGCATGTATCTTCAATAGAAACCCTTCATTGGTTTAATCTTTCTCCCATGTTTCTCTTACCTTTGCTAAAAGAGTTTAAAATATATTCCTAGCATCATTTCTATGATAAACAATACAAGATCAATCCATAGTAGGTTTTTGGGTTTCCATTTAATATTGGAAAAAAATTCTAATGTGGTGCAAGAGGCTTAAGCATGTGAGTAATAAAAATGTTGGTCAAAAGTGAGATATTATTGCAGCTAACTGAAACATGCTTATTTTTGTGGTCTTCCATTAGGCTTGTATTGCATCTTTTCAGTTTTAAAGTTTTTCCAAAATTGGAGGGAGAAAATACTGTTAGGAAACCAACATCATGTTCTTCATAGGTTTGCTAACTCCGCACTTTATATTGTTCTCTACATGTCCTGCCTGGTAAACCACTATATTTTCAACTTTCTCTCCCATTTGTGTTGCATCAGGCTACTAATCAAAAAATAATTGCTATAATATTGTTAAATGGTATTTGACTTGTGCATTATGCTTTCATCTCTAAATTTTAATTTATATTCTAGTAACTTTGTATCCTTCTTCTATTTGATTCAATAATAAGAATTGAATGTGAAAGTAGAAGGTATAACACAGAGAAAGGTCAAAGAGTTGTTCATGTTTAAGAGATATAGTTTCTATCATATACCATAGCTAAATACACCCATCTTAAGTCTTCTGGGACAACTAGGATTATGTCTTTCCAAGTAACATTTCTTCTATCCTTTTTTGGAGAAATATAGTTCATGCCCAATATATTTTTTGTTGGACCCAAAAAATTCATTGAAAATTGACTTCCCAAGTCTGTCTTCAACCTTTTAATAATTCTCTTACCATGCCCAACAATTAGCATGTCATCTTGGATCGAGAGTGACCAAGTGTCCCTGAACGAAATTTTCATGCGATTTGTAGCTCAACATAACTCGACAACCATAGGTCGGATCGACGATCCTTCAAATCTGTTGGTATCTTGGCATGACATTACCTCTAGAGGTCCCTCTCCACCAAGTTTGCATGGCCCAGTGACTCCATTATGCATCGATTTCATAAACTAGGGTTTTGCTTAGTTTCCTTCAATGCAAATCTCACATTGTTGGGTCAAATCTAAAAAAACCTCCACCATGCCAGTATTGGTGGTGTTCCCATGTTAGAATTGGCCATACACACCTATTGGAGCCAACAACATGCAATCTTGCTGCTTTGTTTGTTTTTTCGCTACTGGACCGAGAGTGACCAAGTGTCCCTAAATGACATTTTCATGCAACTTGCACCTCGACATAAATTGGAAAACAGAGCTCAAATCGATGAGCCGTCAACTCCATTGGTCTCTTGGCATTCCATTACCTCTAGAGGGCCCTCTCCACCACATTTTCATGGCCGAGTGACTCCATTGTGCATCAGTTTCGTAAACTAGGGTTTTGCTAAGTTTCCTTCAATGCAGCTCTCGCATTGGTGGGTCAACTCTGTAAAACCCTTCTCCATTCTAGTCTTGGTGGTGTTCCCATGTCAGAATTGTCCATACACACCTGTCGGAGCCAACGACATGCAATCTTGCTGATCCGTTTGGTTTTTCACTCCTGGATCGAGAGTGACCAAGTGTCCTTGAACGACATTTTCATGCAACTTGCAAATCGACATAACTTAGAAATCGGAGGTCAAATCGACAAGCCTTCAACTCCATTGGTCTCCTAGCATGCCATTACCTCTAGAGGGACCTCTCCATCATGTTTTCACAACCTAGTGACTCCATTGTGCATCGGTTTCGTAAACTAGGGTTTTGCTTAGTTTCCTTTAATGGAACTCTCGCATTGGTGGGTCAACTCTGGAAAAACCTTCTCCGTTCCAATATTGGTAGTGTTCCCATGTTAGAATTAGCTATACACACCTATCGAATCCAACGGCATGCAATCTTGCTGCTCCATTTTTTTTCGCTCGTGGACCGAGAGTGACCAAGTGTCCATGAACGACATTTTCATGCGACTTGCAACTCAACATAACTCAGCAACCAGAGGTTGGATCGACGAGTCGTCAACTATGTTGGTCTCCTAGCATGCCATTACCTATAGTGGGCCCTCTCCACCATGTTTTCATGGCCCAATGACTCCATTGTGAATCAGTTTCATAAACTAGGTTTTTGCTCAGTAGATTTATTGATGCTGTAATTTGTTGTAATAAGAGGTTCTAGATATGTTATATGCTTGGAAAGAGTGCCCTAAAGTGATGTATCTTCATGGTGTTAATGTACACTTGGACTAGGGTTTATTTTGTTGGGTTGCCTTGTGATATTAGGATGAAGATAAGTGAAATATTGGACCATAGTGACCACCTTCACACACATGTTCAGGCAAATAAATGAGCATAGTAACCACCTTGGCACACATATTGAGGATAAGCATTGGAGCATTGTAACCACCTTTGACACATATGTCGAGGAGAATTGGGAACAAGAAGATGTGGTCACAACTAGAGGAGGAATGCATTACATTATGTAACTTGGATATGCCTGAGGACAATAGGGTTTATATATGTAAATAAACCTTGGAGAAGGAGATATAATACTAGAGGAATTGATTGTTTTCTTGCAGAATATATACCTCTTGTTGTCAAGGAAAAGGAGGTATAATTAGGGTTCCAACCTTGTAGAAGATACAAACAAAATAGCTAATGTCTTTGGTGATATCGCAGTCTTGTTCTTGTGTGATACATGGAGGTTAGGGAAAGACCATGGAAAAATTAACTTGATAAGTCTCAAGCTTCTTTTCATTCCTTGCTTAGAAGAATATTTTTTCAAGTTTAGTTTATTTTCCATGGAGGTCTTGGTGCTTGTGTGTATGCAATAGACAAAGACCTAGGGTTTGAGGAATCCTCATAGGATAGACATGTTGATGTCGAAACTGGTGCTAGACTTGTCTGAAATTCTATGTGCTTCTATGATGAAAGATGATTAGGGTTTATAAACCCTAACAAGGAAAACAATTATAGTGTGGATACCTTAATGCATACTAGGGTTTCATGAACTACAATCTCATTGAGACTTGCATACTAGGGTTTCATGAACTGCAATTGTATACTAGGTTTTCATGAACTACAATTGCATACTATGGTTTCATGAACTACAATTTCATGCTATAACTAGGGTTGAGAAGTTATGAGATGAAACACATGTACAAATTGAAAACCAACTAG
Organism: Pseudotsuga menziesii; assembly: GCA_001517045.1. Taxonomy (NCBI): domain Eukaryota; kingdom Viridiplantae; phylum Streptophyta; class Pinopsida; order Pinales; family Pinaceae; genus Pseudotsuga; species Pseudotsuga menziesii. The sequence continues at coordinate 514,366 of LPNX010876846.1, forward strand.
GGTTTTGTGAACTACAATTGCATGCTATAACTAGGGTTGAGAAGTTATGAGATGGAACTAGGGTTTTGTGAACTACAATTGCATGCTATAACTAGGGTTGAGAAGTTATGAGATGGAACTAGGGTTTTGTGACCTCTTTAAAAGCTATGAGATGGAAGTAAAAACACATGTACATGTACGAATCCTAAACCAACTAGGGTTTCATGAACTACAAATTGCGTGCTATAACTACGGTTGAGAATTTATGAGATGGAAATATCGATTTATGAGCTCTTTACAAGTTATGATATGGAAAAGAGAAACACACCTATGGTTTCATGAACTACCATCACATGCTAGGGTTTCATGAACTACAATCTTGTTGAGACTTGCATACTAGGGTTTCATGAATTACAATTGCATACTAGGGTTTCATGAACTACAATTGCATGCTATAGTTTCCTGATCTACAATTGCATGCTATAACTAGGGTTGAGAAGTTATGAGAAGGAAGTAGGGTTTTATGACCTCTTTACAAGTTATGTGATGGAACTAGAATGGTATGGTATGTTATGGTATGGTATGTTATTACATGGTATGATGTTAATATCATAGGGTATTGTAGAGTATGTAATATGATGTTAGTATTGTAGGGTATGGTATGGTATGCTAGTATGGTATGGTATGTTAGAATGGTATGATGTTAGTATGTTATGGTATGTTATAGTAGTTGGTATGGTTTCGTGAACTCTTTAGAGGTTATGAGATGGAAGTAGAAACACATGTACATGTAAAAATCCTAAACCAACTAGGGTTTCATGAACTACAATTGCATGCTCTAACTTGGGTTGAAAATGGCCCTCTCGCTCATGTTTTCATGGCCCAATGTGTCTAGAGATCACTAAGAAAGCACATGTTGCAGCATTATATTATTCATGTACTAAAATATAAGCCAACAACCTGCATAATAAAACTAGGGTTCACATATTGAGACATGGAACTACAAACTAGGGTTCTATGAACTCTTTAGGTTTGAAGATCAAATTAGACTCATTAGTATCATTTAAGTAGAAACCAAAATGCCATATATCCCTAGGCTACACTTACAAATTGAAAACCAACTAGGGTTTGATGAACTACAAATTGCATATTATAACTAGGGTTCACACGTTATGAGATGGAACTAGGGTTTTATGACCTCTTTAGGTATATATCATTAGATTGGTTAGTATCATTTAAGTAGAAACCAAAAGTTCCTATACCTAGAATATGCACACACATGAAATAATTGTTTTGGGATTAATCTGAACTACTTGCTATTTCATATGTTCACAAATGCAAATACCATTGTGTGCAAATGCTAGGATGATTTTTAGAGAAATTTAGGAGGTGAATCAACAATACTCAAATTATCAAATTGTTACGATTGAATTAAACCCTAGGTTACGAATTGAATTTCTTTTTTATCCTCAGCCCTAGCTAACACTATTGTAATTGATGAATAGTTACATGCTAGACTTTCTTGAAATGCCATGGGATGATGAAAGATGATTAGAGTTTATAAACCCTAACGAGGAAAACAATTATAGTGTGGAGATTTGAATTTTAGATTATATTATCTTTATGATTGGGTAGATTCTAGCATTGGTTATGCATGCTAATTTGAGATAATTTTGGGTTGAATTTGTTAAGTAAACTTTAATGGTGTTTATTACGTTAGATATCCTAAGTGCAGACCTTTGGATAGGTCATCATGCACTTGTGTAGGCCATCAAGATGAAGTGTGTTAGTGGTGCTTTTATGGGGCGTTATCATTATGGGATGTTTTCATTTCAATTATGCATGTGGTTGAAGCATGTTAATGTTTTTGATGGGACGCTATCATCACATCGTACAAAGCCAACCTCTTTTGCAATCGACATAAAAGTATTTCCAACCAAGCATTTAGGATTATGACAGTCCTATATTTCACTTTTTAGCTTGTCAATACAAAGGTACAATCTTTTTAAGTAAACATCCGTGATAAACAATTTTATAAGTGATAGGTTTCCAAGCCGATAGGGTTGTTAAACCAAATCAAATTTCCAGTCAAGTAAAATGCCTTATGAGAATCCAAGATGTGATTTCGAGACAAGTAAAATTTCTTATGACAGTCTAAGATGTAATTTCCAGTCAAGTAGGAATGATAAGAAGTATATTCACTTGGATTTCGATGACACAATGACTTGCAAGAAATTCAAGGACTTTTCTAGTTATTTGCTAAGTTATGGATGTTTATATACCACTGTCAAATTTGTTTAAGTATGGCTGAGAATGATTGTTTATATACAGTCCCTTTAGGGTTTCTTTGTGCCACTTTAAATTGGGTTATGGACAAATTTGAGGTGAAGCATTAGTGAGTGGGTAAGATCGGAAGGCAAGGAAGTGACCTTAGGATATGATAGGTGGGTAAGAAGGCTATTAGGGATACCCTAAATAGGATATTACATTGAATAAGTTAGGGAAGCTTCGGATGATTTAGTGGAGTTTTAGGGGTGTCCAAAATGGATATTATAGTCAGAGATATAGGGAGAGTCGTGGGGGTCTAAGTAGTGTGGAAATGAAAGGAATAAGCCTTGCTTTAGAGAGAGGCAAAGGTAGGAGTCTAGGGCAAGGATTTTAGAAAGGGTTAGGATAGAATAGAATGGTTTAGGTGTGTATTATGGTTTCATAATAGGTAGTATTATAGTCTAAATTGATAGACAGTCCTAGGGTTAGTTAATGATAGAAAATGGAGTAGAAGGCCAAAGGTTAGAATTACTATGTAAATACCAAATAAAAACAAGTGCTTTCTATTGCAATTTGGACAATGAATAAGACTATAGGTGTTAGTATGTTGGTTCAATACTAGTTAGGGTTATATAGGAGTTAGAGTTCAATTATCATTATTATTGTACACATTTATGCATTTGTGTATTTTTTGTTAACTAACCTACAGTGTTAAATTTTTATGCATTTTATTGTGAACATACAGAGTTTATTGCTTCATCAACAATAAGTATTGCAAGCGCATCAACTGTAAACTACTACTGCATTCGAAATAATGTATACAAATCTGTCATAAAAGGAAAAGTAATATTAAGAAGTACAAAATGATATATTAATATACAAAAATTTCCATTCATATATAAAATATCGCAACTCGTGCCATATACAAAATATGGCAACTTGTGCCCTATACAAAATATGGCAACTCGTGCCAAAATGCCACATCATGGCTAGTGTACATAGGAGGGTCTCTCAATCCTCCTGCCCACCCTCGGAGCTCCCAGGTGAAACTCCAAAATCGATCTTCCTCTTCTTCGAGCTAGAGGAATCTCAGTTCTTATGGCCGCTTCGACCACCTCCCCTTGGGCTCTAAAATGACAACAATCAAATGTCAACTCCTGCAGGAAATTATAAAAGTATAAAACACAATTTCAATATCAAAATTATGTTTTCAAATTTTAAATAAATCACTTGAGACGAGACCGTAAGTGGTGAGCAGGCTACCCTCCTCTGTTATCCAAGTCTCTCGGCAATGCCACCCTGCAACATTTAAACAGTAAGATAAATCATACAATTTACTGCTATGTTAATTTTCATTAATATTGCATGATATTTTCGTAAACTAATCAATCTCACTGTGAACACAACAGGCTGGTCCTGGGGGCTGGCAGGTGGAGCAATCGGTTGGTCCTCAGGGGTGGCCGGTGGAGCAGTAGGTTGTACAACCTGATATCATGCTAGGGTGGATGGTATAGTGGATGATGTAGCCACATCGACATTGGATACAACACTAGGGGGCACAGTGGGAGAGGGCGAAGTGTTGATGTAAGACGATAAACGCCAACTAGATGTAGAATGGAATGGGCCACCCTGGAAGAGAAAACAAGGGTGGTGGGGGAATATGGGGGAGGGGGATGAGTCTGGGATGGGGTGGAGGGATGGGTGTACGTGGATGGATGGTGTAATGTGGTCGGAGGGGGGAGGGTGGAAAAATGGGAAACTGCAAGGGTGGGGATGGATGGGTGGGGCCAGGGGCGGGGGATCTGGATGGAAGTGTGGTGGTGGGAGGGAGGTAGGTCATGGATGGAATGGGGTGGGGAGGGATGCATAAAAAGGGACATGTATTCCAGGGGCTACACCTAGAATATGTGGTGGGAAAAAGGTAGTTAGTGGAGATATAGTGACATCGACATGCCTATGTCGTAGGACCTACATACATATTCATGGCATTGTGTATTAGTACATAAAAAATATAACTATATGAATCTAACCCATCAAAACTGAAATTAAATTTATACTTTATTACAAGATACCTGCTCACAAGGGGATTTGTTGATACCCGGTGGGGATGGATGGTCACTCAAACCTGCGGACACCTGTTCATTTGCACAAAAATATTTAGATTCAATTACTAAATATTAACTAAATATGGGACAACAATTTAAATAAATATGTGTCGATTGACAAGAACTAATTTAGTGATACAATAGAATTCACAAATCAATCAAGCGAGATAACATCAATGATATGGTAGTGATAATAACAGTCCCAAACTTGCATAATATTTTTTCTTTTAAATTATGATTTTGAGGGATGTTACATTTTTCTCTATTTTAGAGAATATCCACAACGTTTATGGGCTTACTCCTTAGACTTTCTCGTCGATTATTGAAATGATATTCAAAAATCATATGCTTTTCTTATGCAATATCAAAAGATGGATGATTTGTAGGGTAATTGTTTGTCATATTTTCGCTAACTATATCTTTGAAAATTGTATCCATTATTGATGCTAAAGTTTCCTTATGTACGAATTAGTTTACTAGTTAGCCCTGGTAAACCTTGCTTATGCTTCATTTCATTTCTGGTCTAGAAAGTTGACATGGCTATGAGTTCTCTTCTCCTCCTATTTCAAACCTAATTTTTTAAGGTATCCTAATTGAGAATACCCTTCTTAGTACATTTTCTTCTAAATTTCTATTATAGGTAGCATATTGAGCAGATAATAGTTGTTTTCAGATATTCAATTCTTGACAATACAACTAAGACCCAATTCATTAATTACCAATTTAATTATCTAACCCATCATTTTGGTGCATCTCGATGTAAATGTTTTCCACATAAGTTTTTTCTAGGTCCTTCATTTTTTCACCAATGCAAACATACTTCCTATCATGTTACCAATTAAGGTAAGAGAACATTTCATCCATTTTTGAAGGAATTGAATGAATTTTAAGATAGTGTGGTAGAATTTTTTTTCTCTCGTGACCTTGTTAGAAAAACAGGATCGCGGAGAAATAACAATAAACAATAAAAACGATGAAAATATTAAAACAAATTACAAGAGAGACACATATCTTGGATGACAAGATTAACTACTGACATTAAATTTAATTACTGAAAGAAAACTACCTGTGTGTATGGTGTCGTGATGTCCTCTGTAGCTTCCATGGCTCCATCTAGGTTGAAGGAACCAACGTCCTCCCACCTGTCTATTGGAGACTTGGAACTGAATAGTTTTACATTAAAAAAATTCAAGTCATCAACATCTAGTTCTAAGTTAAATTTATTAGAAATTATGACATTAAATAAAACAATGACTAACCTGGCGTAGGTAGCTCTCTATGCAATACTCTTATGTGGGAACCTGGCATGGATACCCAAAACGAGAACAACGATGTGGCATTGGTCTCGTTGAGCTGTATGGATCCACCTGGATACCATCTGTACCTGCTCTCCCTCGCCCACCACCAGTAGACCATGTAGAAGTGTGTGTCTCAGGGGGGTCCTACTTGCTCTGCGAGGACATAGCCACAAATGAGGTATTCCTGAGAAGGTGTCGTGTGGCACGTCTGACGGACTCATGGATCTCATCAATCCCACTACCTAAACCAGGGGGTTGAGGAGGCAGGTTTGGCTATCGCCTAGGTGCAGCAGGTCCTCTGAGTGGGTTCCGGTGGGCGTGAGGTCGATATTGGGGTAATCCAAAATCTACGCTCTAGAACTCGGTGATGTCAAAGTAGTTCAAATTAAACCCTAACAAAAACTCATCCCACAGTTTCCTGAGAAAATACTGTGGGACCTCAACATTGTTGCATGGAGGCTTGTCGAAAACCATGAACCATCTCTTCCTCCAATTTTCTCTCCATGGCTGGTAATTACACCAGTCCATGCAAACTCGCCTCTTCCTCACATCTCGAGGCCATCTTGTTCTAGGATCTGTAAATTTGCTCCACAGTTGGGCTTTTGTGATATTAAGGTTTGTTATATCCTCTTTGGATATACCAGTGCCATAATGCTCTCTCATTCGATACCTATATTCGTTGAAACTGGTTATCTCAATGTGGGAAATGTTGATATATTCTATAATGTTTTGTATTGATGTGTTGAGGGAAACCCAAGAGGGTTCCTTGGTGTTCTTCAATTCATCACTCAAAATTATTAATTGGTTTAAATCCTCGTGTAATTCATCTTCGAGGTTTTCTTCTTCGTTTAATTCGGGGTTTTCTTTGTTTCATTCAAGGTTTGGGTCCTCTGTTTGGTTTGTTTCATTCATTTCTTGGGATGGTTCGTTGGTATTGGTCATTGTGGTTAGGTAATTTGTACCTCTAGTATCAAATTTTTCCCATTTCAATTGATTTTCAATTTTTTTTAATTTTTAATTTTATTTTAAAAACAATAAAAATAATGAAATAAACAAAAAAAATTGCATTCCTACTCTATTTACCTTACTCCAACATCGTTTTAAGTGATTTTCACAAGTTCGTTGGGATCCTTGGGGGTTGATTTTGTCTCCTTGGGGGTCGTTGTCTCCTCCTTGCGCACTCGAGGGTGGCTATAAAACAAAAGGCAATGCCCACTGTTTTTTTAACACAAAGACGCACGCATGTCACTATTTGCGATCACGCCCAAAATGTGCATGTGTCCACATGTGCGTGTGCACATACGAACACGAGAGCATCCACATGCATGTGTGTGCTCTTATTTCCCACACAGTCAATTCAACGTGGAGGTTCGCCACTGCTGAAGCAGGAGTGCATGCGCATTGTCGATTAGGCCTTCTCATGCACTCCCATTGCATTATATTTGGGTAGCATCTTCTTGCAGGTGCCCAGTTTAGAAATGTGATCTATGATTCCATGAATATAGGGTAGAGAGAGGATTGAAGGGGCTGGTGTGGAGGGTTCAGGAGGTTTGGGTTTGGGATACAGGACTTGTTGAAATTTTTTGTTAATGAGTATCCATCTTAATGAGGTTTGGTTTTGGGATACAAGTGTCTAGAGTATCCCTTAGTCATAAGAGATTTAGTAAGGTGAGAGAGTTCCTCATTAAGATGTTGAGGGGTCACATATTCAAAATCCTCTAGTGATCAAAGTTTTGTGGACAATAATTCTTCTAGACGGATGGTGATGGAATGGACGTGGAGGTAGAGATTAGTGTGGGTATTTTTCTGATATACCTGATAAGAGAGAGAGAGAGAGAGAGAGAGAGAGAGAGAGAGAGAGAGAGAGAGAGAGAGAGAGAGAGAGAGAGAGAGATTGTTGTGGGGTGATGAAGACATCAATAAAGGGAATTGAGTCAAATTGTTGGATCCATGGTGAATTCAATGTAAGGTTAAATGTTATTCAAGTGATTGTGAAATTTTTCAAGAGAGGTGTGACTGTGTTTCCAAATAACAAATGTATTGTCTACAAATCCGAACCAACATTTTGGTTCAAGGGGAAAAAAGTTAAGGGCTATTTTTTCAAACTATTCCATAAATATGTTAGCATCAATAGAGTATAAACAAAATTGGATCTCATGGAAGTGCCTTTGGTTTGTTCATAGAATTGATCAAATTTATCTTTGAGACCCAAAAAATTAGAAGAGACATATGTCAATGAGATGAAGAGTTTCCTTATCAACCAATCGGGAAATAATGTTGAGAGCATCAAGAACCAGGATTTTTGTGAAGAGATATAGATGGCATCAAAACTTACCATAAGATCATGATAATCAAGGTGTAGGCCTCAAGTTTTGTGAATAAAATCAAAAGAGTCTTTAATGAAAGATTAGGTTTACCCCGTGAAGTTCTTAAGTTTCTCAGAAAGGAACCAAGAGGGGGCATAAGTAGTGGAACCAATATCGCTGACAATGGGTTGATGAGGGATGTCTTTCTTATGGATTTTAGGTTGGCCATAAATTTTTTGGGGTTTGCAGATTGCAAGGAAGAATGTATTTCTTGATTATAAGGTCAAGTGAAGAAGAATTAATAGCTTTAGAGACTAGATTAGTGATATTAATAATGGGATTGGGAGAAAGGGGTTTATAAGAGGATGAAGAGTGGACATCTAGTAACTTAGTTTCTTTTACGATGTTAATGACATAGTTGGAATTAAGTCTTTTAAGAGTTAAAAGTTCATCTTTGGGAAGATTGGATTTAGAAAGCTTGGCAAATTTTGAGATTATCTTGCTAGATTCAATAACTCGCACAAAGTATCATCAACTAGAAAATAACAAGGAACAACTGCATAATTAAATCCTTTTTGAAGAAGCGATGAAGAAGAAGAGAGGTTGATGACACTCAAGCTTTTGTTATA